>QFEA01005070.1:0-47838 GCA_003315975.1 Lactifluus echinatus
TACCTACTTACAAGTAGTAGACCTTGCCAACTGAATGGGTGAATCAATGCTTATTCCCTACCAGTATCCTAGTTTCCCACGTCTCCCAGGCATGGAACATGGTCGTAGTGGGGCTACCTCACCAGACGCCAGTGAAGACGACCAAAAAATCTCGCTTGCTCGCTTGCAACCGCAGCTCGTGTACCGAATTCGATCATCACACTTCTCCGCAGCGTCTCCAACTTTTTAGCCATCGGTTGAAACCTTTTCAAGGCCTCGGAGAGCAACCTCAGTAAAAATGAGGCAGATTAGGCTGTATGATACTTTAACCTGCGTAGATCTTCCAGAAGAAGGCGGGCAATAGAAGCAGCGTGGATTTCTCTTTTCGCTCTCTTCTCCGATTAAGTATTTTTGTCACGCACTCGCTGCGCAGGCCTTCGTTTCACGCTACACAGAATACATCTGTCTGAGGCCGTACCATCTTCAAAAGCCATCATGAGCGGGACGTATGACGACCTAGTGACTGCGGCCAAAATGACCCAGTCCCAGTCTGAGTTGTATAACATTGGTGTCGGTTGTGATCACATCGTCGTTGAAAGTTTGTACGTGTGTACGTGTGTTTGTGTGGCTGCACAACTCTGCCAGTGAAGTATGCGCGCAACGACAGATGGCATAGTCAAGAGATGAAGCGTTAGCGCATATCCAGTAGATGAGAACAGAGGACAGATGTTCCCTTTGGCATGAATCTGATTCTGGCAATAAATTACTTGGGACATGTCATATGGCTAGAGTGTGTCGTCCTGCGCTAGCGAGTGAGTAAAATCTACTGATGCTTAAAAGGTTCTTGACCGTCCAGATATGGGAGGCTGTGCACGTGCACGTGATGACGTGATGACACATGACACGGATATCTGCAACGTATAAGGTATGAGTTGGCGGCCCATTGCCGCAATTGATTTCTCGATTTCTCCAATGTCTCAATTTGTATACAAGCCAGGTATGATTCTCCCGCTATGTAACCTCATATTTGCTGATTTAGTTTTCTCACGTATACTATAGATAACCTTCTCAACCCGCTTCAGACAAATCAAAATCAGGAGCGACAGGCTGAGTTTGTTGACGGATCGCGGCCTCTATTCTCCATGTACCAGGAAGCTACTGAAGAAGAAGACGATAGGATGGTCAAAGGCATCCAAAAAGATGCTGATGGTATCATTATTTTCGTGCGTCATCGTCTTCCTTTCTATTACACTTTTCACATATCAAAATCAATATCATAAGACTGGCTTGTTTTCTGCCGCCATCGCTGCATTGCTCGCAGTGACCATCCCCGATCTTAAACCAGACCCGGAGTATGCGACTGAGTACTATATCTGGAGTCTCTTTAAACTTGAAGCTCTCGCCCACTTCAATGCATCACCCAACTCAGAGCTACCTTGGCAGCTGGATGGACCAGTCCTCATCATTGAGCCTAATTATGTCACATGGGTGAACTCACTCTTGTTCATGAGTTTGGAAATAAACATATCCTGTGCAATGTTCGCAACAATACTGCAGCAATGCGCTCGTCGGTATCTCAGGATCACCCAGTCATCAGGGTACAGTCTACACCAGCGAGCGCGGACCCGCGCATTCTTCGCTAATGGCGTTGATCAATATAGCCTCGTTTGGGCGGTTGAAACATTACCGATCCCGATACATGTTTCCCTCTTCTTCTTCTTTTTCGGTATTCTCTTATATCTCATCAATTACAATCACAGTGTTTTTTCCGTCGCACTTTTACCAGTTCCGTTTACGGCACTGATATATCTCTCCATCACGTTCCTTCCACTTTTTAGGAATAATACACCGTACTATACGCCGCTCTCTTTATTTGTTGGGTTGTTGTGGCATGTGGAACGCTTAGCCAAGGAAACCGTTCGGAAAGAAGAACCGGAGATGGACGGCCAGATCTTGAAGCTTGTATTCAACACTCTAGTCGACGATCGAGCGTGGACGCGATTCTTCGAGAACATCCCTGGCTTCTGCAGATCATCAATGGTTAAGAACCCCCAACACAGTCTCACTATCCTGGGAGAGGAGAAGCTGTCGCAGGCTCTGACCAAATTCTTGGACCGCACTTGGTCATCCAATATTTTCTCCTCCTCGGACAAGATGCGGCGACTCGTTGTCTCTGTGGAGGTCGCAGATATTGTGCGTCTCCCCGATGTAGCTTTCTCTATCCTCCAGGAGATATTCCCAGAAGACAAGCATAAGGTACTGTGGTCCGTTGAAACGGGGCAAACCCTGAGAAATCCGAGAAATAGAACCCACCGGGATATCGGTTTGTGCGCGCAATGTATTATTGCCGGTATCATTTCAAATGTGCAAGGAAACGACGATCGTTGGATTGCGCTCGCTGCAGAGCAATTGGGCAAATCAGAAGATGTCATCCGAGGCTACCTCAAGCATGGCGATGATAGCGTGTTACTTGTCAACTTGATACACATCACTCGACAGATTTTTAATTCCTTGGGAGACTATCGGGCATTGGCTATCGCGTCATCATTCATACTACCGTCGCTCTGCAAATTCGACATACGAAATACGCTTCCTGGACTGCAGGATGACTTCCTTACGTTGCGAAATCAAATCAAGGAAGCGCCAGACAACAGCGTCCCGAAGGAGCTCCTCGAGATGGCTTGCCGTCTTTACAATGCTTTAAATCCAAGCACCCATGATGCTGCGACAGCACCAGCCATTTCTAATTTGGACAGTAACCACCATGGCTATTTCTCAGACCCGGCATCCTGGCCACACGATGCGGCCAACGGGACCATTTGCATGCATGCAAACACATCCGTCGCTATTTCACATCATGATGCCGGGGATCCCTATTTACCGCTTGGTCTTGTTGTGGACCCATCATACATTCAACCTCCCGCACTAACCTCTTTAGTTTCGTCGTCAACTACTGCTTTCTCTCATTCCGCCGTCCACGTCGCCTCATCCTTCGATCCTATTCACCCCGACCCACAGGTGCGTTTGTTGGCCATACACAGCGATGGTGGCGATGAGAACGATCTTATACAGACCATCCCGAGCGCAAAGGCCGTTGGGAAGCGCCGACGCGTGGAAATGGGAGACCCCCTCCAGCACCTATGGTGATATCCATTACTCATTCCCGCTCACCTGCTGTAAAGTCAGCACGACTTCGTACCTCATATCCCCTGCCGTTGAAATCCCTGTGCTCCAAAGCTCCTGGAACCTCCGTTCGTGTGTCATACTTCATTCACGTACCTTTCTCGTTGTTTCTCTTACCATTATGCTTTGCATTAGCATCGTTCCCTTTCAACCCTTGGTCACCTCGCTTCCAACTCAGTCTTCTCATGTCCTCACCTAGTGTTCGCACCCGGTGGGATTTCTCTCGGCGGCCGTGTAGTGACTACGTGTAACAACTTCTTCCTGTTTGGATATAAAGCCTCTGTATTGCAGGATTGGCAGGACGGCAGAAGTTTGAAATCTCGGTTCTCTATCTTCAAAAACACAAAAGTTGAAGATGGAGTTTTACGTTTTGGCGGTGAAGTCGTGCACCCAATCGAAGCTTTTTTTTTTATCCATTTATGTGCGCCTCGGGATGTAGTGGTTCCCATGTAGCACTTCGTGTACTGTGGAATAAAGCTAGTGTATCTCTCGATCATGGGCCCTAACTCTTCCGGCCAATCGAAGCTTATTGGTAACACGCCTTCAGATCCGACTCGGATTCGAGGTATCTGGTAGTAACGCACAACAAAGATCATCTTGTCGTTTGAATATAAGCTAATCAACCCGCGGCCGAGAGCCCTTGGCTGGCTCCGAGTCTGAGAATCGAGGCGCAAGAAAGATCACGTAGACGTGATAGCCAGGGCCTCCGTCACCTTGCAAGGAATGTACGGCGACAATTTAGTTGCTTCATGATACTCTTGATAGTGGTGAAACTTGATACAATGTCAGTCCTAGCTAGCATGTGTCCTGGCATCTGATCGTGACCCTCTAGTACACATTGCATATCAATTGCTCCCTATAATGGTTTGCCTTGCCATGTCCTTCTCTTATTTTTGTATGTTCTCCAATCATCAGTGCCATGTCGACTTCGTCCTGGG
Source organism: Lactifluus echinatus (assembly GCA_003315975.1). NCBI lineage: Eukaryota > Fungi > Basidiomycota > Agaricomycetes > Russulales > Russulaceae > Lactifluus > Lactifluus echinatus. Next base: position 4,101 of record QFEA01005070.1, read on the forward strand.
GATATACAATACATGAAATACGTCGAGCTCACACCATACTGATCGCGTGAGCGGGGGCTTCGGAAGGTTTGGCACCGCCGAGAATTTGCTAGTGAACAAAGCTGGCTGCAGCTATCTTGTACTGTACCTGTACCGCAAGCGATACGTCCTCAGGCCCATGGAGATGACCTCTTACGTAGACTCGCCAGACCATACAGGCTCAATCTGTTCTGACTTCATACACTACTACCTACAACTGGTTAAAGTGTAGGTAGATCAATGCTTATGTCCTAGTTGTATGCCAGTCGCTCAACATCATGTATTCCCGGGCCGCTGTGTTGGACAGACCCCCCATTCGAGCTATAGCTACCAGCATCTCAGTTTCCCACGTCGCTCGGGCCTTGGGACATGGTCGTGGTTGAAGCTACCTCACCAGACACCAGTGAAGACGGTCGAAAAATACCGCAGCTCGTGTACCGAATTCACTTGATCATCTCGAGCACCACACTTCTCCTCAGCGTCTCCAACTTTCTGGCCATCGGTTGAAACCTTTTCAAGGCCTCGGAGAGCAACGCCAGTAAAAATGAGGTAGATATTACGCCTGCTTTTCATATGGAAGATCCTTGTGTCGCGTTATGAGCAGCACAAGCTAGGAAGGCTGTACCTGCGTTGTTCAATGTTGGCTTTTTTTTTCCAACTTGAGGCGTAAGCAGGCTGTACTCGTACATGTGAATAGCATCTATCTCCCCTCCTATTCTTCTTTTTTCCTGGGTCGACTCACGTCCCCTACTTTTTGTCACCGGACCATCCTCTCCGAGTCCCATTTTATTTTCTATCCTTGTACATTACTACGTAGCTAGGGCTTCGGGTCTCTTTATAACAAATAGTCGCAGTCCCTAGGCATGATCGCTTTGTACTAGTCTACCTGGTCCCAGACCGAAGACAATAAACCGAATCAAAAAAAAAAAAAAAGAATAGCATCTATTTCGTTCCTTATATTTGAGACCATATCGCACCCTCCGGCTGATGTCCCAGTTCAACCGCACTAGATCAGCGTAGGCTGTACAATACCCTAAACGTACGTAGGTCTTCTTATAGGACGGGTAATAGGAACCGTCCCGATTTTTCTTTCTCTCTTCCCCTATTTTCTTATCATGAGCCGTTGGCGCAAGCCTTCGTGCCGCGCTACACCAACTGCCACGAGTAGGACGTGTAATGGCCCTGCAGTGCCCAGTGGCTGCAGCTGAAATTACCCGGAACCAGTTATGTACGTTTGAGTCGTATAACGACGCCGACTGTAATTACCACGTCGTTAGACAGTGTACGTGTGTGTCGTATGACTGCGCGATGATAAATGACTGACCTGTTCCTGAACAATATTGCATCTCGACTGGTATCTGATATCTCGTTTAATTATGACTCGGTTATGACTACAAAAGTACTATGATAGAAAGAGCAAGAGAGTGAATGCAGATACAACGAGGACAGACAGAATCGATGAATAAGAACAGAGATCCTAAATGATGAGCTGCAGGAATGTCCTACAATGCGATTCAATGATCAAAAGACACCAACAAAATAGTACTCTGTTGGTAGTAACACTGGTAGTCTGCATAATTAGTCGTCGAACTTGATTCGCTTTCCCTGTGAAGGGACGATTGTTGCACTTGATCTCTCCTTCATACGAATTTTGGCTACCCAAGAGGGGTGCAGCGGTTGATCACCCACAGTCCTGGACTTCTGTCGCGAAGTCTGTTTCCTTGTAGTTTCGCTTGCCTCGCCTTCTTGGGAGGTTTTCTTGGAAAATTTGCCACTTTTAGATCGGAAGTTGGCTTGAGACTCGGGATGAGAAACGCGCTTCGGGAACGTGCATCGATCATGGGTTACAACCGCTTCGCTCCATGATTGTAAATGTTTCGCCTTTTTCCCATATTTTTTCTCCCATATGCTAGAAGCGCAGTAGGTAAACCGTCTCGGAAATCAGATCATATGCCACTCACGCCCTTCTCGCACGTTGACCTCTTCGGTTCTTACGAGTCCCATCCGCTACCTTTGTCTCTCCATCACTCCAGTCGGTATCCGAACCACCAGGGATGAAACCATTCGAAAGTGCAGGCAAAAATATACTCTTAGCCTCCAGACTTTGTTGACTTTGCGAAGCTCCATCGGGACGCAGCGGAGAAATATTTGCCCGGTCAAAAGAATGAGATGCCGATGGTAGAGTCGATGTCCCGTGCGGAAGAGGTTCACCGCTTGTCGCGCAGACACTGCTACTTGTTGTGTCATCCCCCGAGTTACCCGAGTCACTCAGCTCCTGGCCAAGAACCTTGGCAGATCCCAGTGCACTGGTCTTCGAAAGGATGTCACGACCCATTGTAAACTGTTCACTGTCGCTCCCAAATCTTTCTAGAGATGCACGGCGCTTAGTCACAGTGGGAGCACCGGCCTTCTGTAGGTCGCGAGAATGGCCAGATTCTCCCCCGGCGTCGATTGAATTATCTTGTCTAGGTCTGAGAGCAGAGAATAGCGATGAAATGGCCATGTTGACTTCCTTGGATAGCGTTTTAGAGCTCAGCAACCGATGCTCCAATTTGACGGCTATGCCCTCAGATGCAGGAGTGGCATCGGTTGCAAAGATTTGTGAGATTGCCGACTGTATGGCTGGTTCACTTGATAAGAATTTGTCTTTTTTCAACTTACTTCTCAACGCTAGGGCGCTGATACGGTCGTGATCGATTCTCTAGCTTAACGTTAATAGCATATTATCTAAGAAGGTTGATATCGCACCTTGAGCGCATCGAGCTCCGCTTCGAGAACCAGGGCCTCAACACCTATTTCCCCTGGAGTCGTTCTGCTAACTCATGACTTTAATCCAAACATTATCAAGGAGCAGACGAACCCTAAAGCTTTGAGCTTTTTCACAATTTTCCGCGTCTCAAAGGTTTTCGCTTTTTTGGCTGCCTTCTTAACGTCCTTCAAGCCATGAAACTGTCCTGGATTGTCTGAGCGCAAAAGTCACACGAAAATGAAGGGTTTCCCACTAGCTTCCCTATTACTTTTGTACTGTCGTCATCCTGCAACGATGCTGGGTGAGGCACAGATACTGAGAGCGGAATTTGGAGTACGTACAGTCGGTATTGAAGAATGCTTTCTTTTTAGACCACGAGAGTTCGTAGAATGCATGGTCTTCTGAACACAGGTGCGATGGTTAATTAGCTGAGCTGGGCTGAACGCAGGACGGCAATACTCGGGCCGGGCATTCGATCCTTTTTTCGACATTTCGACAACCACCGCGACTACATCATCTGAGCATTTAGTGAAGCTACCTTTCAGAGATGGAAGATACTGAAGTTAAGGCTCATACAAGGTTCGAGAAGTACGACGAGTTCGTGATGTTACAGAATGAGGCATTATCTTTGAGTGCAAATCCCCAAGCGTCCGAGGAGGTGTCACGGATGCAGATTAATCTCATGTGGAACATAATTGGCGTCGTACGTAGAACATGGCAGGCCACCCATATTGTCGGGCTCACGTTTTAAGTCTAGTTTGCAGAGTATCAAGAACAGCCATATTTACTAGATCCGTTCTTAGAACAGTTGGTGACGCCGGTAATCAAGAAATTCAAGTTTTACGCCCAAGGCCTCACCACTGGCAATTTCCGTTTAGAAGATATCGCGACGTTCACTCCCGAGCTAGAGCTAACAGCACCATTGACTCGTGTATCATACCTGCTGTACAATTATCTCAAATTCAGGGGCTATAAGACTATAAGTCAGTCTATGGGCATGTCTTTAAGCAAACTTCAGTGGGCCTGACAGATGCGCTGCAGTTAGATTCTTTCCTCATGGGATTGCGGATCTTTCAGTAGCTCTAGACTTTGCCCAAGTTCTCCAGCGAGCGCAAAACTCGTCTACCCTCTGGTCGACACGATATGTGACTTTGCTCTGGATTTCCCTTATCTGCATGATACCCTTCGATCTTTCCCAGTTTGATGAAGTCGGAAAGGAAGGCCAAACGGCTGTCGAGATCGAGGCCCTCGCCAAGCGGAGCCTGACGAATGCGGGCGTCGTGCGAGAGGGCGCCGCCATCCTCCTCTCTCGCCTTTACGTCAGGTATTCAGTATACGAAATATCTTACATAGTATCCTTGACCCATTACAGGAGGGACGCGGTCCTACGTCTCCCCCAATTTTTACATTGGGCCAAGATATGCGCCAGAGAACAAAAAGACGTTTTTGAGGTACATTTATCCTGTAACACAGAAGTTGCTCATTCTGTATCTCTCTCAGTGTCTCGGCGCCTATCAAGCGCTTTGCGAGGTTGTCAAGAATAGTCCATCAGAGGTCCTCTCGCAATTTATCCCTGATTTTTTTGAGGCCGCGCGGTCATTACAACCTAGTTCTACGCTTTGTACTAACGCCTTGATCCGCAAGTTACGTGTTAAGCTTCTGTCCCGTACCGCACTTCGCCTGCTACCGACTTTACCACGTGTTTCCTCGCGGAAGGGTACGTTTTGGTTGTACTTGTAATACAGATATCACATGCTAATGACAATGGAAAGGGCGCGTTCTGTATGCCACGAATGATTTCGAACATTCCACAGATGAAGATGAAGACTTTCCCAATGTTCCTGAAGAAATAGAGGCTGTGCTGGAAGAATTATTTCAAGCGTTGCAAGACAAGGTCCTTTCTAGAACTTAGGACTTGAAGGGTCATTGACTTTCATTCGCACGTTGCAGGATACCGTTGTGCGGTGGTCTGCAGCAAAGGGTGTTGCGCGGGTCTCAGAGCGTCTACCAGCAGAATTCATCAGCCAGGTCGTTGATACTGTGCTCGGCCTATTCTCCATTCATTCCGTCGCAATTGCCAGCCTTTACGATATGCCGACAATAGCAGAGAGCACTTGGCACGGCGCCTGCCTTTCCTGTGCCGAATTACTCAGGAGGGGCCTGATTACTAGCGATCGATTGACAGATGTTATCGAGTGGATGATCAAAGTGGTGTCAGTTCATTGTCGTCGGCGTTTTCTCTGACCTGTCCTGTAGGCTTTATTTTTTGATATCCGAAAGGGAGCACACTCGATTGGTTCGAACGTGCGCGATGCTGCTGCATATGCGCTGTGGTCCTTACCAAGAGCACACGATGCCTCAACTATCGCGCCTTTTGCAGAAAAACTAGCCAAGAATTTAGTTTCCGTCTCAACTTATGATAGGGAAGTACATATTCGTCGCGCTGCCAGCGCAGCGTTCCAGGAATACGTTGGGCGCACGGTTTGTGGATTGATTATTTCTTTCCAAAGTCTTTGATTCGTCCCTAACAATACCCAGGGTATCTTTCCTCATGGGATTGATGTTTTGGGAAAGATCGATTTCTTTGCGGTAGGGGTCCGAAGAAATGCTTTTCTAATTGCAGCTCCTCAGGTTGCAGAGTAAGCGATAACACGGTTATGATGCCCTAACGCTTATTCTTAATCTGAAGACACGAAGAGTATCGCTCTTTCTTGATCGATCACCTTATTATTACTACCCTTCGACATTGGGATACAGCCATGAGACAACTGGGAGCGCAGTCTATTCGAAGACTATGTGGGTCGGATCTCTCGCGATTGGGGCCTCTATGCGCAGCTCGTGTGGTGCGGCAACTCTTTGTTGGACAGAGTATACCTCTTGACCTTGCGATATAGCGCCCGCTGCTCACGATGTCTGACCCTAACGACGTTCACGGGGGTCTTCTAGCTCTTATTGAGCTTGCGGATGCGTTCTCTGGTTCAACCGAGCTGGAAAACTACAGGCAGGAGGTACGCGGTAACATTTCCGTCCTATTAAGCTGAACTATGGTAGACTTTCTCTTTTTTGATTGATATACCTGTGGATATGATTCGATCGCCTCGAAATGAGCTCATCACCGCTGCCGCTTGCCAGCTCATCGGTAGCAGCATATCGCTCAAGGAAATAACGTTGGAAGGACAATCCTCAGTGCCTCATTGGCGCACCATTATTGATCTGGGTCTCAAGCACCGTAGATCTACTGTCCAGGAGGCTGCTGCTTCTGCGTTAGCAGAAGTAAGTAAGCTCGTAGACTGCTCAGTTGTTGTTCAAAGATACGTTGATACGCATCGGGCTTTTGCAACCGGGAAGCTGACCCTTACAAAAGCACATTCATTAAAGACTTCAGATCCGGTTCGCCTTTGATGCAGCAAAGTCTTGCGCGTCTCCTGGGTCCATTGGAGTACAAGAACTTTTCCCATGCACTTCCAGAAGCAATCGACTGCCTCGTTACATCTGTCATGTCCTCGGTAATATTGCCGACAATGTCTCGCGGCTCTTTTACTAATCCTGATTTTTTTTTCTCAAGTCCGAGCTGCGTATGCTTGACGTGGACGCGCGTAGGAACTGCATGGTATCTATTCGGATTATACTGACCGCTCTTACTCCCCAGCCGTCATGCCGTACGTCACGCCATAATGGCATTCCATGTTTTTACGTTTCTGATCTGTTTTACAAGGTCTATCCTTGGATCACGTTATACGCATGTACAATGCCTTGATTTCCGGATTGGAAGACTACACTACTGATGAGCGTGGCGACGTCGGTTCATGGGTCCGTATTGCCTCAATCCAAGGGCTGACCTCGGTCTCCTTGACACTACTGACCCTCGCGAAATCGGACGTTACATATCTCGAGTATATCCCTGCACATTTATACCAAAAAGCAATTGCGGGGATCCTCAAGCAAGGGGTTGGGCGCTTGGACAACGTGAGACAACAGGCAGGGGAATGTATTGTCCGTCTTTTGAGATGCTCGTCCGTAAACAACTCAAATGCATGGAAATTCTACGGAGAACAACTATTCAAAGAGTTGCTTCTGAGGTACCAGCTCTCATGACGTTGCTCGATGTATATTCTCACCTTCTTCGAAGCGATGTGACCGAAGATGAAGTGGCTGGTTCACACAGTTGGCAGGACAGCTCCTGGATATTCCCAAAAGCTTTGCACTTTTTGGAAGTCGCCGAGTACCGACCAGCCGTACTCGCCGGTTTGTTGATCAGTGTAGGAAGCAAAACTGATACCACTGTGAATGGATGCATTCGCCGGAGTATTTAGTCCGCATCTGACAATATCCTTTGTCAGCAACGTCACGTTCGCAACAGTCTTATTACGTACGCCAAGGAACTTCCGGTGGACAATAACAGCGGTGGAAGCTATAGTCTACGAGCTCTCATTGCAGATCTAATTGCAGAAGCCAAATCTAATTTGAGCTCGAACAGTAAGGTTATCCCAGTCCTGCAGGCGCTTAATGCGCTGCTCGAAGCGGACGCCTTGGAGAGAGTTGGTGACAGCGAAGACGGGGTCAAGAGGTAAGACGACCTATTCTAGTATTACGTGTCAAATGTTCACGACCATACAGCGTACAAGCGTTGCTTTCGGTCGTAACAACGGGCGTGGCGAAGTTAAAGAACATCCATAGAATCCGAGAATGCATGAGAACGTGCGTTCAATTAGCCACGCCTGGATGATTTACCGACTGTACCTCTCCAGCTTGGTCAATCTCTTGGCCATCCCACAAGTTTCGGATTCCTGTGTTCCCCGACTGGCAGACTTCCTTACCCACCAATATCCCACGGTTAGATACCTGTCACTACCTTCTCGGCGACGCGGGCTAAATTAACACAGATCAGAGCGGAAAGTGCGCGATGCCTCTATCTCTTCCTTCAAAGCAGAGACATTGGGAAGGATACAGAAGAGGTGGAAGAACTCCTATTAGAGACAGAGTGGTTCGTGCTTGTTAATCCGTAATGCTACGCTGTTGAGACCTGACTTGTGCAATTCCCAACAGGGCATCCAAACAATTTGATGCGAAAGAAAAGGCGGCGGTTCTCGTCGATAGGCTTGGACAAGCAAGGGATGGGTGATGTAGTCGTAGAGTGTAGAGAATGTAGATTGTCCAGTACAGTACCGTGGGAACAACATCCGTTTCCAAATTAGGTGGGAGGAGAGGCTCACACTCAGCTGCGTAATTGAAGCGCTCCATCTCATACAATTTGGATAGGGTGATTGATGAACAATGACGGGGAGCCAAACACTAAGCGATTTCACCATTAATGCTGCTGCTGCAACTGGGAAGTTTTCTGTACAACCTCACCTCGGTCAGTATCGATTCGACGATAGTTCCTCAGTCATTCCAACTCGACTTCGCCCTACAGATTATCGCACCGTCTCGGCTATCAATGGGCAAGTGGAAATTAATGAATACAATGTATGCTACTGACTGTCCATGACAGTCCTCTAGTTGTTCTGGATAATGTCAAGGTGCGCTTTGATTTTCTGAGACTGAGGCGTTATCTGAGCCATATCAGTTTCCTTCATACAATGAGATCGTCCAGCTCACCCTCCCAGACGGCTCGAAGCGTGGTGGTCAAGTCCTTGAAGTTCAGGGCAAGAAGGCCATTGTCCAAGTATTTGAAGGCACAACGGGTGTGGATGTCAAGTCAACGCATGTCGAGTTCACAGGTAGCAGCATGAAACTTCCGGTTGCAGAAGATATGCTCGGACGAATATTCAATGGTTCAGGGAACCCCATCGACCAGGGTCCCAAGGTGTTCGCAGAGGATTACTTGGATATCAATGGTGCGTCTTTACGATTTGTCTATAGATACCTGTCTCCTAACGACCTGCCTTGAAGGGTCACCTATCAACCCATACTCCCGCATATATCCTGAGGAGATGATTCAGACGGGTATCTCAACCATTGATGTTATGAACTCTATTGCGCGTGGGCAGAAGATACCGATCTTCTCGGCAGCTGGTCTTCCCCATAATGAGGTCATTTTCGCTCCCCGTCACATTCCGTTGTGCCTGCTTTGACATATATGCTGTTGTTTAGATTGCCGCTCAGATTGTCCGACAGGCTGGTCTTGTGAAAGGGCCATCCAAGGACGCACTTGACGGCCACGAGGACAATTTCTCAGTCGTGTTCGCCGCCATGGGTGTGAACATGGAAACCGCGCGGTTCTTCAAACAAGACTTTGAAGAGAACGGTAGTCTAGACCGAGTCACGCTCTTCCTGAACCTGGCGAATGACCCTACGATCGAGCGCATCATCACACCGCGTCTTGCCCTTGCCACCGCTGAATACTATGCTTATCAACTCGAAAAGCATGTGCTTGTCATTCTGACAGATATGTCATCATACGCAGATGCCTTGCGTGAGGTGCGTGGTATTAATATGCGACATTTTCTCTGTACTTGAACCTTAAATATGGTTTCCGCAGGTCTCTGCTGCTCGCGAAGAGGTTCCGGGTCGCCGTGGATACCCGGGTTATATGTACACAGACTTGTCGACTATCTATGAACGTGCTGGGCGCGTGGAGGGGAGGAATGGCTCCATCACGCAGATTCCAATTCTCACTATGCCCAACGATGGTATGTGCCCTCAGCAAACTTTCCGTTCTCTGCGGCTAATCTTTAACATTGCACAGACATCACCCATCCCATTCCCGACTTGACAGGATACATCACCGAGGGTCAAATCTTTGTTGACAGGCAACTGTACAATAGACAGATTTACCCACCCATCAATGTCCTTCCCTCGTTATCACGTCTCATGAAAAGCGCCATTGGTGAAAAGTTGACACGTAAGGATCATGCGGACGTGTCGAATCAGCTGGTGAGTGCCAGTCACGCTACGGCTCCACCCTTCACAACATAAGATGCTCTTGGAGTAGTATGCCAAATATGCCATCGCCAGAGATGCTGCCGCGATGAAGGCTGTCGTCGGTGAGGAGGCACTTTCGGCAGAGGATAAGCTCGCACTCGAGTTTCTCGACAAATTTGAGCGTCAATTCGTTGGGCAAGGTACATTTCATCCTCTGGCGCTTCTTTCTTTCAAGACGCTGATGAAACAACCACTAGGTGCATACGAGGCGCGGACGATATTTGATTCTTTGGATCTTGCATGGAGTCTCTTGCGGATTTTCCCCAAGGAGCAACTCAACCGTATCAGCCCAAAGATTATAGAAGAGTTTTACGGGCGTAAACCGACACGCAAGCCTACGTCAACTGTCGAACGTGAGACACGAGAGGGTGCCAAGGCAGAAGATAAACTGGTTGATGACGCATAAACGAGTTGTGATGGAGTACGGGTCTCCGTTCGTGATCGTGGAGGAGGACCATTGTTCGCCTCGCTAACGTCAGGCTCATGTTCACGTGAAGTATCATGAACAATTTTGTATTCCCACTGCTCCACCCGAGTCGCTCGAACAAAGTTCCTTGTCGAGCCACAGCCACGAGTATTCTCGGGAAATCTCGGAGTTTTTTTTTTTGCGAGGTTGTTGACGTGGTCAATTGAGGGAAGCAAGCGCTCAGTCTCAAGGTGAAAGGGGACGAGAAAAGGCGTGGCAATGACGAGACGGGTTTATTACGGACTACTACAACACAAAACTCCGGAACGGGCCTGTACTCGGTTGAAATGCAATATGAGTGTCGTGGTGACATCATCACACATGGGGAAGGTGCTCCCCAAGGTGGGACTTATGGGATGGCGCGTGGATGGGTCCCGACCGGTGCCACCTGTCGGACAAATTAAAACAAGAAAGTGGATTGTATATTTTGAGCTGCCAAAATTCCCACTACGCCGAGATAAGGGAGGCGCCCGTTGGAGAACCGAAGGAAGTTTAGGGAAATGAGGCAACAGTTTCCAAAGTCAGAAGAATGTTTGGGGGACAGAAGAACAAGACGGATATGACATGGTCCAGAGAGAGGAGAAAGTTGGCCCATGGGAGACGGGACACGAAGGGAGATTCGGACAGGTGGCGAACAGGAAGGGAATTCCCTCCCAAGCTTCGGAACACGCTACGAGGGTTCCGAGGTTGTACAAGTATGTGTGGCAAGCGCGAGGCACGAACGAGCGAAGCGATAGTCTCCCACGGGCGTTGCCCACATTTTTTATGATCCCCTTTTTGTTTAAAAAGGCGGATGGAGGAAGCCGTTAAGCGCTGAACGGATCTAGATTGCGAAAAGCCTCACCGGAGCGGCCAAGTTCTGATCTTGCCGCGGAAACCTTATGGAAATGAAGGCAGGTGCGATCTATTGGAGTGATCAGCGATTCATGGGTGTTGGTACGAGGGAGGCAGAAAGAAGGATTCCTGAGAGTGGCATAGCGGCGGTGGCACCGTAGCGTCTGATCACATCGCCAGCAAGGATGCTGGCTGACACGAGAGGCAAGGAAGGCAGCGAACGATGCTAATGTGAGGATAAAGAAAGACAACCCAAATAGGGTGAAAGAGGGAGAACAAAGGAGACACGAGGAAAGAATAATAAGAGGTGGACCGAGCACCAACGGAGACAAGTGAGGATTTACGCTTGAATATCTGTATCTGTCGAGGGAGACACAGGGGAAGCCTCATGTAAGGAGTCGAAAAAGGAGAGTTGCGGCGCTGGGCTTTGATTCTAACAGCCTCATGTTTTGGGTGCCGGTGGGAGTGTTATGCGGTTATCGGAGGTGGCAGGTTGATGCGTGTAAAATTAAAATAAAATAAAATAAACTAAACTAACCATGTGTTTCACTCGCGGTACGGGTGTTTATATATCCTCTCCCCCCCGGGCTGCCCTCGCCCTCCGAATCTACGCTACGCCTACGCTTCCCCCCAGTCCATGGACGACATTGCCCATCACTCTATTCCCCTTCATTCCCTTCCCCGTAAACGCAAGGCAGACCCTGACGATTCCTGTGACTCTCCCGACATCGTCTGTTCTCAACCCGCCCCCTCCCTTCACGACCTTGCTCCCAATCCATCAAAACTGCCGGCGCCTCTCTCGGTGCAAACAAATACCGCCTCTCTCCATTGGCCTCCCGAGGATGGCCCCTCTGCCGTCAATTCCCCCCTCTCCCCTTCTTCTTCCTCCTCTCCGTCCCCAACCTCTCCCGTGAAGCCCGACAGTCCCTCCCGAACAAAGCGCCCACGGATAGAGGAGGCTGCCACCCCCACCTCTCCAAAGTCACGCAAAAAGCTTGAGCCGAAACGTGTCCAGGACATCATCTCGGCCCTTGAATCCCTCAAGGGTGACTGGCGCTGGATTACCTATCCATCCGGTGAAACGAGGCTGGCCGCCTCCTGGCCGCCCGAACTCAACAAAGACGCGCCGAGTTTGGCTGAATTATGTCCAATCTCACCCGCTTCCCCAACCGGGTCCCCTCCATCTCCCTCACGCATCGTCATCCCCATCGATCCTTGTTCGCCCCACATCCCGGTTCGCAATCCTCCAATCAACAAGGATACCCTCAAGGAGTTGGACCTCGAGGCCATATTGCGTAACCCCCAACTTCGTCCGTATCCCTCCCCCCTCTCCTTAATTCAAACTTTGCTAATCCTGTAGCCCCCTCTGTCAGGACACGACTTTCTCTTTGATTCCGGCCTCCAGTTCCGTGCGGCTGCTAGCCGTCGGAAACGCGAACAAGCGGACACATATTGGAAGGCCGTCTTAACCGAGCTCGAATCTGGATGCACCTGCGTCACTTTCGACACGCACGGCAAACCAAGTGGCTGCGTTTGCGTCTGCAGGCGTCTACCCACGCCGCCCGTGGACCCCATCATTGCATGCCTGCCACTTCGCCGGCGATTGACCCTCCGGATGCCAAGCCGCATCCGGCCATTACTTCATGAGCTTCTCCTCGTTCTCCTGTCCATTATCAGTCCTCAGACGGCACTAGTTTCCACATCTCCCCAAAGTGGAAGAATTAGCATCCAACAGCGCCGGAAGCAGCAGCAAGAGCAGGCGCAATCATTACGGGCCGTATTGGATATCCAACTGATCGAACAGGAGATGAAGCACGGGCTGTTTGATCCTTCCGGTGCGTTCGAGGTGATAGGCCAAATCTTGAAAGCCCATTGTGCGCCCATGCGCGACCAAGCCGTTGATGCGATGGTTCAGCTCGCAAAAACTTGCGCGCCCGGCGGCGCAGGTGGAAAGGCCGACGCTGTTCGTGCCATTCGAGAATGCTTCGAGCTCCTCGAGCTGATGAAACTCGTACGAGCATAAATTGGTCTCGTTCATCACCTCATGTTTCTCACGTGTTCAGCAGGACATCGCCAACCACCAAATGCAGACGTATCGTCCCCTTATCATCCACACATCCCCTGGCTTTGAGTTGCGGACTTTTAAGGAGCGTCCAAATTGTGGGCAGGAAGCGCCCCTCAGGATTACTGAGCAGTGGTTAACGTCCGCACATCGGAGATTGGCTGATAGCGAGTATAATCTTTCCCTTCCCGAGCGACCCCTACCCTTCAAGACGCTGGGAAAGCGATCAAGGGTCATTCTTTCCGTGATTGAAGGGCTAGTCGACCTGATCTTTAATCCCCCATCACCCGTACCCTTGACATCCCCTATCGTCACTACGACGTCGCCATCTCATCAGCTCGTCCCGAATATTGTTACCCAGCTCCCCGATTACCCCGAAACCCTATTCCTTGACCACTCTCGGCTAATCCAATTGACCAAGGACGCCGCTGATGTGATGTCCGTGTACCTTCTCCTCATGTTACACCGCCAGTTACTCGTTTCGTCCTATCAAGATCCTACTGTTCCAAGGAGGGAAGTCAACCCTGAGGATGTCGACATGCAGCTCGTTAAGAAAGAAATTCTTGAGCTAGCACCCCGCAACATTGGGCGTTGTTTCCTTCGGATCCGTCAATCTTCCGACCCCCAGTCGTCGCAAGCCGAAGCGCGGGAACAGGAGAAATGGAGATCTGGGATGCAATCAGTCGTCTTGCAGATCGCATCGCGAGCGTCGGAGACACGTCGTCGATCTTCGAGTCCGGTCATTTCGTCTAACCCCTGTCTCCGAGCCCCGGAGCCGCACCTGCTCAAAGTGGCTGAGAGTTGGTCGGAGAACAATTTCAAGCTCGAGTCGCCGCTAAGCGCGCTAATGCGTGACCGTTTACGTGACGCTGTCCTCGAAATTGTGGTGCAGACGGTGCTCGTTCGGGGAAGCATTAGCCCGGTCGCATCCCTTGCTGCTCCGGGATCCCCGCAGCCGGCTACGCGAAAACTTGCGACAGGGATGGAGCCCTTGGCACCGGAGATCCGCCAGCTCAGCGAGCGATTATCCAAACTCGCGGTGCTGCATCTCAACGTGTATCAGACAATGTACGAGCAAGACGATTTCTGGTAAATTTCGATTTCCCCTCAGTAGCTTCTAACTTTTGCGTTACCCCTCAATCAACCCCACCACTCTCACACATTCACACGCACACGCACACGTTGTAATTGCAGCAAACATACCCCGCTTTCCTTGTCTCATTCTCATAACTGTACCGGTCCTCGCGTGATAATTCGCTTTCTATGCTTTTCGCCGACCAGACGACCACCACCACTATCGCAGCCACGAGTATTCACCCGGAGATGGATTACGACAGCTACAGAACTATGTATACTTACTACCGGGGGGGAGAGAGCGAGGGAATACGAAGCAAAACGGGCCAGATTTCAGCGCATAACAACGGAAATTTGTACATACATACAAATACAATACTCTTGCAGAAGAAATAAAATAAATAACGGGATTTACATACTCCGGTCACGTGAGATTGATGAGTCAGCATCAAATGTTCACATCAATTTCTGGCCTCGGCTGCCGATTCAGCTTTCATCATTGACGACGACGACCCTCCCCATGTCCTCCACGACTCCTCTCCCGACTCCAAACCCCTCATCAACAGAGGATCCTTCACCCAGCCCATCACCGTCCAGTGGCAATAACGGGGGCCCGTCCTCTTCGCTCTACTTGTTTGCTTCTTTGTTTATTTGACTTTTGACTGTCTTCTGAAAACATTTTAGGTTCACTTTTCTCGCGACATTATTTTTATTGCTATTTGTGTCATCTGCGATAATTCTTCGCTCCTTCATTCTGCGCCAGCGCTTCAGACGACGCATCGAACAGGCCATACTCGAAGGCGTCATTCCCTCAAATCAACCCGGTCTTGGCGGTCGCCGTGCAGGCCGGAGCCGCCGGCGTCGTGATATCGGTGAAAAGCCGAAACTATGGGAGGCATGGGTGTCCCCTGCTTATGACGATAGGTGGGAGGCCATCGTGGTACGTCACTTGCCAGCCTTGTTTGTTTATCTGCGCGCACGCGCCGCTTTTTGTTTTGTTTCATTGTTAAATGTAGTGTTTCTCACATGCCTTTGTACCTTTGGCGCGGCCCGGTCCTGCCTGCCACTTGCCATTCTTTGTTATTCAGCCAGTATCCGCTTTGCCGATATCTTGGGAATCCACAAAAGTCGAAGAGGGCGGTACAGGCGTCCTACCCCCTCGGCTCCCGTCTCCGGTGCCACCTCCGCCTCTGCGGAGCCCCTCGCGTCCCTTGGTCGAACGCTTGTTGCGCAATCCATTTGCCAGATGGTCGGGTCGTACCTCTTCGTCGCCTGAACTCCCTCTTGGTACTCCCCGTATTCCCGTATCTGGACCCATGGCAACGATGTCGGCGGAGAATCTTCCTAACTTGCCGAGGCAGCAGCAGCAGAACGCGCCCGTGCTCGGTCCCGCGCAGCAGGATCAACTTTTGGTCACTGTCCTCATCGCGATGCCTGACGCGCGGCGGCCGCACTCGGACGGAATGACTGGTGGTTTTGCGATCCCCAGCCATTTAAAGCGAAAGGAGAGGAGCCTCGACTTGGATGATGATGAGGAGGAGGACCTTCCAGAGATGGCCCTCGGCATGGCTGAACTTCAGTGCAAGGATGCGATTGTCCCCTCAGAATCGCCATGACCACTTTCCTCCTCAATATATGCGCAAAGAGAATTTATTGACGTCTAAATATTACATACGTTGGGGTGGGTGGTTGATGAAAGATGTATTAGCTACATTAGATCTGTATTAGTGACTACTAGCATGTTGTCGGTGTCTCTAACGTGGTACAAATACAAATGAATCATTTCAATGTGTGGGAGGAGGAAAGCGTTTTTTAATTCAACTGATTGGGTCGTCAAAATCGACCCATTCCCCGGGCACACCGTCCCCTTCTCCATCAAAAGCCTGTTCTTCATCGTCTTCGCTCAATTCGATGATAGAAGGGTCGTCTTCGTCATCCGAACACTCGAAAAAGTCGAACGTCTCTACGTGAGCGCGAAGCCACTCCTCTTCTTTGTCGCCAATATCGACACCCGAGTCCATCAGCACGTGCTTGATCGGCGGCACCGTGCGACTGGTCAGCAAATCGCGCATTTCCTCGCCACTGATGCCAGACGTGGTGAGCGTATTGAGCTTTGGGAGGTAACACTCTTCTTCATCCTCGTCGCTGTCATCGGTTTTGCCTCCGTGACCTTGGAGGTTTTTCTTCGGGCCTGGATAGAGAAAGTCGAAAAAGTGGCGGGGGAGGTGGTAGCAATTGAGGTTGAGCGAGACGAGGTTCGGAAGGGCTGAGAAAAATGTGTGTAGGGCTGCGGTGGAACATTGCATGCCCGAGATCTTGAGATCGATGAGGTTCTGGCAGAGCGAGTAGCGCCGCATGGGGTGCTGGTGCCGGTCTGGGGAGGCGAAGGTGGAGGCTCCGGCGAGCTGCTCGAGAAATGACGAGTAATCCTCTGGATCGAAATCGAGCGCGAGGCTCGACAGGTTTGGGAACACGAGGCGTTTCATGAGCGCCGCGACGTAGGACGGCTCAAGAAACGCGAGCACGAGGTGTTTCACCGAGGCGAGCTCGATCGCCTCCGTGGGCCAGCTCCCGGGGTCGCCAGCAGGCCCAGATGCGCAGAGCGTGAGGATGTGCAGATCGGGCGAGCCGCGCAGCATGCGGGCAAAGTCCTCGTACGACGGGCGCACGTCCCTCGCGTGGTACGCGAGCTCGAGCTCCTCCAGGCCGTGTAGGAAGTCGCATGTCGGCCAGTCGACGTGTACGCCCCACAGCGCGGCGTGCGTCAGCTCCGGCGCGTGCCCACCGAAAGGCGCAAAGAACGGCAGCCTGAGGTGCGCCGGGCTAAAGTGGTCGTAGCCGTCCCCGTTGCCGTCACCCTCGTCCTCGTCCTCGTAATGGTAGAGCCGGAGCGCGCGCAGCTCCGGTGCGGAGGGGATCGTCGACAGCGTGGAGAGAATGCTGTACATGATTTGGAAATCGTTCACCATCAGCTCGAAGATACGCCAGCGCGCGGCGTGCGGCAGGATCAGGTCGCGCACGACGGGCAAGTCCCGGGGCGAGATCCGGCCGCTAAGTTGGCGTATTTCACCGCCGGTATCGTGCTTTAGCGGAGCGGGGCCGCCGGGCATCGCGATGCGGTCCTCAGGCGCTATGAGGTCGTCGTCCTCATCGTTCAAAGACGCGATCCGATAATGATGATCGACAGATTCACAGGATCGCGCTTCGTCATCATCATCGACAGTGCAGTCGAGCTCTATGTCCAGGGGGCAGCCCTTGGAACGCTCCAGCCAGGTGCGGGATTTGTCAAACGGCGGGCCCTCAGCAAAGTCGAGGTGGGTCCACAGCGTCGGGATCTCGATAGCCACCGTACGCCAGCGTCTGCAGACGTGAGACACGAGCACTTTGAAAGGGAGTTGCGGCCTCGGCGGCCTGTGCTGATCGCGCTCGCAGTCGAACTCGTGAGCTTCTTCTCCCTCGTCTCCTTCTCCGTCATTGTCATGGTCGCCATCTTCTTCAGCGCCCGAGCCCAGAGTAAAGATGTACGAGAGCAGCTCGTTTGGGAGGCTGTCTACAGGAGAACCCTCCGACGGGGAGACATGTGGATCCTCCTGTTCGGAGGTCTGCCAACCGTGATTCGTACAATTGTAATGTTCCCTGATATGACAATTGGTAAGTCGATCACGCGGAAGGCCTCGCTATGGACATTGGGTGTAGTACTCAGTGAGGCCAGAAGGTACGGTACCATTACTTGGATGTTGCTCTATGCCAGAGGACATTGATAGATGTTGGGAGTGTGAAATCGCGGTAGCTGTAATCGGCACCAGCACGGCTCAAAATAAAAAAAGTCGGACCTCACGTGATAATGAAGTCACGACTACTACCACAAAATAAATGGATGAAAATAAATAAGACGGCTGTGGCCGAGAGACCGTATGGAAGCCGCGGCCTCACGAGTGGGCATGCCCATGCCACAACCTTCTTCTGTATGTTTCGTGATCAAAGTTGATTCGTTTCGAACGATGCGTTCCCATTGATGCGAATTTTCAATTTTTACCTCACACACAAGGCCGAGTCCGTCAAGTGCGGCCTGCCACTGAGAAACGTCAATGTCATATATATCGTGGGTTGGACTTGACGACGACGTCGTACCACGAAGGTCGAGCAAATCGAGCGGAGAACAATGCCTTAACGGATTTCTCTCTCTATTCATATTATTTTCTCGAGCAGACACACAAAGGGAACGTGCTTGCACATAACGTGAATCCTTTCCCTTTTTCTGAACATAAGAGCAGTCGCTGGGATCCTCGTGATCGAAGGTGCTCTACATCTACATTCTGCACCGCCGCATATAACCGCTTCTGGGATAATCATACTTTGCCAACTTTTGATAGATCGGATGTTTTAAGGTCGACGGCTTCTCATTACATTCAACCTCGGGCTAAGCCACCGTATTTCCAAACCAAACTCAATTGAAAGCCGTCCTTCGCCTGTCACCGGTGTCACCGCCCGAGCTGTTATTCGTCGCTAGACACATTATTTGCCCATTTCAAATCATCCATGCCTACAATTGCCACCACATCTCCGGCTTATGAATTGAATGCTACTTTCCCTTCCCTGGACTATATTTTTTCGATCGTGTAAAGTCAAATGTTTGAGTGGTGACATCGGGAAACGATCCTCAGTTCCTGGAACGGCTACAATACATTGTAGCCGTGAACAGTTAATCTGGCCAACCATTCGATGCGATGCGGCAGTTATATTTGACATCTCACTCCACCGTGCAGGCAAAGTACATGTCGAGTGAACTGAACGTCGTTGTGTCTTAGTCATGGATCTAGATGGGCCTTTTTGGGTGTCTCGTGAGGCTCCCGTAATCACCGCTAACCATTGCCGATTGGCTATTAGCATCTTAGCAATTTGACGGGATTTTGAGACTGCTGGTATATGGTATTATTGTTATATTGAAACAAGACGGAGACGGAGAGGTGGTGGGGGAGTTGAGGGAGGTATATGCACACGTGATGCACATTTGAAATTGAAATCAAAGGTTGACTGACAGGTCACTCTTAGACACGATGTCTCTTGCCGGCAGCGAGCACCGATTAAGTATCACAGGATGCGCCAATGAGGAGCGGAGGACGAAAAAGAAAGGGAAGATGACAGGCTGAGAGCGAGAAGTGGTGAGCGGACTTCCTTGCTTATTGTGCAGATCTTCTCCTCCCATCGCGTCTCCCTCTCGTCTCGCTTCCTCTAAAACCCCCCCCCTCCCCGTCTCCCCATTTAGCCCTGCGCTCCCTCCCCCGCCCTTCCTCCCATCTCTCTTCCCTCCCCATCCCCATGGCACAGCGCAACCTACCCCCCCCTTCTCATCCCTCATGGGAGAAGCAGCCGAGGACGTTTCGTCTCACCGTAAACGCCCTCCTTACCTTACCCGTTCGTCCGGCATCTCTCCTACAGCGCCTCCCACTGCTCACTCCCTTGCACAGTATCGTCTCTGCAATCCCCCTCCGGCCGTGGGCAAGGTTCGCTCCTGTAAAGGTCAGGTCATCATCTGCGCTGTCTATCTCGCCCCGATCAATCCCCTTACGAGCGCCCACAGTCACTCCAATGTTCAAAGTCAAATTGGATGACGTGCTCAATAGAAAGCATCTTCCTCCACTTGGTACTTACCTCCATCTGTCTTTCTGTAACCACTTGTAATCTTTTCTCAGGGCTCAAAGATTTCGAGGAATGGCTTTTATTTATCGAGGGTTGTCCCGAGAATCTGTACGTCCTTACGCCACTTCCCACGCTCGCATATACCCATCGACGCTCGCATTTCCAAGCTATTTTCTCCTCTGGCTGAAGGAATATGCCATTCGTTATGACCAATGGGTTGCACAGACCCGCCCCCCCAAGAACGATTCCAGCCCCAAGGAGCAATATCGATTCTCGAATCAAGTCCAGCATTCTACTGGCCTCACACTCTTTTATCTCCGCGCCAAGCAAACTTTCTTTACCCCTGGCGCTGAATACGAGCTCAATATTCCATCCGATATCCTATCTCCGTTTCACACTGGTCACTTTGTTTCCCCACACCCAGACCCAATAGTCTTTTCTGAAGTCGCGTGGCAAGTCCATAATATGCTCAAAGAGAGCCTTGATCGCTTTGTCCTTGCCTCATACTACAACGTTGGCACAAACCGTGCTCTTTGTGGCATAGTCGGTGGTTCTCTTTTTGCTTTAGCAGGATTTCTTCCACCGGTGCTGGTCAACTTCACAACCGAGCGCTCAAGATGGCTCCGCCTACTCGCCCTCCCGGGGCTTTGGTTTGGACTCACTCTAGTGGTTGCGAGTATGCACGGGGTTAGTTATATTCGGTTGTGTATGTCCCCGCAGGTGCTTATCCTCTTCAACAGATTTGCATGATGGTCTATATTTTCGGGGATCTACGTCAGCTCCGAAAGTTTGAGCTCTCTCGACCGCGCATCTCCGCACCCAAGCCACTTGACGCGTCTTCCTCTCGTCCCCAAATTTCATCACCAATGCCTATGTACAATTCGGACCCACATCCTTCCTCTTCTTTCTTGCCTCCTTCCGCTTTGAGGCGACCCCGACCTATCCAAATGTCTGACAAACCCGGTATACCTTCTCTGACAGTGACCATACCTGAACGCCATCCCGCAGTTGCTCCTTCACCGAGGCAACGAGATTCATTAGCCAACTCCATCGCCTCGACTCCCTATGACTCGGCCTCTCAGTACACAACTTCAACATCATCCTACAACGGCGTTCTTGTAGACGGTGTCGAACCCGAAATCACTGTCTCCCCTGCGTACTTTGATCCAGATCCGGCTCCAGAAGGTCCTGCAACACGTACGGGCCCAGACGCGCACCCATTGATCACCGATGGAATCGCTGTACCTAGTCCGTCGTATAGATTCGGTACGGCCACGGTGCATACTGAAGAATGTCGTTTCAATCGTGCTTGCTACAACAATGCCACGGCGGGTTTCATCGCATACGACGACGACGACCTCTATGACCGCCCAACTGGGAAAGCTGCCGAGGAGGGTCGACCCGGCACGTTCGATTTTGATTCACTTCCAGTTCGCGGTGGTGAAGACGCACCGTGCATTTGCGCGGCAGCCCCCACCCCGACGTCGTCTGTTGCTCTTCCTTTGAACCACGCCCAGGAGGAAAAGTTCCCAGATTTACAACCATCGTCGCCAACCCAAGCTCCCGTATTTGCGACAATTCCTGATAACGACGACCATCCACCTCAGTGTGGAGAGTTGAAGCCGCCTTCTTCCTTTCTCAGCCGCGTCCAACACAACTGTAGCCGCAAATCTGTCGTTGGTCTCACACCAGCAATTCCGGCGAATCAGAAGTATAAGAGCCAAGCTACTAAGCCACGCGTGGCGATGCACACGATCGAGAACCAGCATCATCGTGTGCGTCGGGTGCCCGCATTCGGCCCCCTCACGAGAGTGCTCAGCCCGATTGTCTCTCGCGCGCAATGGGAGATAGTTGTGCGTAGTGCGTTTTTAGCGTTGCTTATGAGTCTGGCTATAATTGGTTGCTTGGTCGCCATACCGGTGCGACATTGAGCACCGTGTATGAGCTATGTATGTATGTATGTATCAGGTATGCTACCTGATTACCTTCCGCTCATCTACCATGTCTTGTTCGTATACCTTGGTCCCTGAGATCATCACCTACATGTCAAGATGTATTACTTGTCCGGACGTTGCTCTCTCTTTAAAGTAGTAGTATTCCTATCACTCACTGTCGCTGATACATGCGGCCCACGCGTCCACTCCTTAATCTTCTTGTAACGTTATCTCAAGTACCATCCATACCCCAGTGCGGTGTATCTGTACCAGGCTGTCAGCCCTTTCTTAATGGCTTTCACAGTATTCGTGATGGGCGCTTCGCGATAACTCAGCGGCTCCACACTTGGTCACTGAGCGTTCGCCAGCATTCGTCTAGCAATTTCATAGCAGTTAGAACGCCAAAATAGCCCAATGCACGGAGGAGATTCATGCATGAAACTTGTCGAGTAAATAAATATAAGAGCAGGTCAAGTAGCTGCCAACTATGAATAAAGTTGATTCTAATGAAGAACGTTTGTCGTTTTAGGGAACGAGATCCCTTGTCTCGATGCCGAGTCTTGAAGCAGCCGCCGTACATCCCCAACCCGTTCCGGGCGAGGCTCCCATCCACCTCCGTCTCGGCGTGGTTCGCCCCAGTGGAAAGAGTGGAAAGTATCTACCTCTCGGCCTTCGGCCCACTGTCTCCGCACAAATGCCGTATCGAACGGTGGTTGCCATATCCACCACTGTGAAACGAAATAAAGGGTATGTGTGAGTCATGTTACAAAGACCTTGAGAAGAATTCATGGCCGTACATGGTCAACGTAGAGAATGTCCTCATCGGGCGGCAGAGTAAGATGGAGCGTGGTGGGTGCGGCAATTTCGAGGAAGCAGTTCGTTTGCAGGAAAAGCGCGAGGGTGGACATGAAGGTCGCGCGGTGTTGCCCGGGTATGTACATCGTGTCGGCCGAACCGCCGATGAGGCGATCGTGTCGCCCCGTGAGTGCTGCGAGACGATCGCGTTGCACCTTGGGGACCTTGCGGAAGGCCGGCATGCACACGGGTAATCCGACATGAGGAGATCTGTACGGAGGGAAGAGCCCGTGTCACATCGCCGAGGAGCAAGAAGAAACCGTGGGGTTTACGTACCCCCACCTATAAATTACGTATACCAAATAATAAACGCACAACCCACGCAATGTAAGGGTGAGAGTGAGAAATGTGTCGACTGGCTGGCGGCCAATAGAAGTTTCTGTTTTACGTACCACCAATCCTCGCCCCAGCCCTTCCAGGGTGCGGTCATGTTCGCAGGATCCGGCGAGATATTCGCCGAAGGTGCGTGAGAGCTTGCGTTGCGGATAGCCGAAGGGCCGAGCGCGTGATTGGGCACATATCGACCGAACGGCGAGTGATACCAAAATTTGGTCTGATCGAACAATTGAAGGCGGGGCACATTAAGTAGGGCATCAAACGGAGCCCAAAGATAGCCGTCGTAGCAAGGATGTTCCCGCAACGCCGTATAAAGCATGTGATGCGCCATCCGGCCGCCCATCTTGTACGTTTCGGGGTCACTGAGATCTTCCTCGGCTTGATAAGTGTCTACAAGAACGTCATACGAATGATCAAACCCAGCGTCCTCACGGTTCGCCGGGCCAACAAACACAATCTGTAAACAACGTGTAGATGATAAATCCCAGTGTCCGGACACAGCGTGTTGAAGAACGTACATTCGGAAAGAATTCCGCATATACTTCGCGATAGGAGTCCAAATTAGTATCATAGCGTGCATGACTGAAAAAGACGATCAGAAGAATATCGTCAAAGTGGCTATACTTCGGGTTGTCTGGAGTATGTGGAGACGAAAGAGGCAGCGGCCTGCGTTGGCAGACGGGTTGGGAGGCTGACAAGGACAGAATATCTAAGGACGAGAGAGTACTTTCTGAGCGGAGAAGAACAGCCTCATTAGCCCCAAGAATAGAGCCGAGGCCGAGGATCAGGAAGGTGGTCCAAGCAATAATGCGTCGGCGACGTGACGGAACAGAAGACTTGTGTTCCTGCGCGATGTCGATCAATCGTAAGACGGAGAAAGAGTCCGATGTCATGAGCTACGTACGCCTGTGTCGTATAAGTGATGACTTCGGTAGAGCTCTTTTGACAAGTAGGAAATGGAAGCCCAGAGAGACACGGCTATGCCCATCAGGACGGTAAGAGATAATGTCTTATTATGCAACGAAATTATTAAGAGGAGTAGTGCCAGGCTGAGAGTGTATAACACCCTTTCCAGAAGTGAGTCATGATCTTGAGAAAGAAAAAAGTCAGAACTTCAAGGAAGCATACCCATACGCAGAGAAGGTATTACCGCGGATCACAGCCAAAATTGTCCAATCGAGTCGGGCTTTTATAATGAGGGTAGAAATACGGTGCAAGGACCACTCCGGAAGGTATATCGCAGTAGAAGGAGATGTAAAGATTACTTGAAATACGCAGATAGCAATATGAAGACAGAGCCCGGCGGAAAACAAGACAGTGTTGATCTTATTCACTGAAGATGGTGTATGGGACTGATAGATCTGTTCTCAACGTCAGCGTTTGCGCAGACAAAGGGAGACAAATGCAACATTATCGATGATGAGGACGAGGCAAGCACTAGCAAAAAGGACGGAGAGTAAAACAAGTGATGGAGCGAGATGTGGCTGAGGAGGACGAGACAATGCGCCGTTGGCGAGCAGGATCCCTAGAAGCTAATCGAGTCCATGAGAATGTGTTAGATACGTAGAAGAATTCATGGCGCCGGACCTGGAGAGAAATACTCTGTGAGACCGATGCAGTGGCCGATCGACCCGAAAACGCGTAAAGGCCGTAGAAAACGAGGACAGTCGAAGTGGCCGCGGCGACGTGTACCGTCGCTGCATCGAATAAAAGCAGGGCCGTAGAGAACTGTAGTAAACGTCCCGTCCAATCAATCCTTTCTCAGCTGGGCGCTGTCCAGATGAACACGCACAATATATGTGGTGCCTGCCCATGCCGCCGAGGCGCAGATGATCGCGAGCCAGGAGCGTGCGGTGGGCTCACCATGCGGTCCCTGTCTGACATTCGCCTCTGACAAAACTGTCGCGCCACCGCTCTCTTGGCCGGCCAAGCTTCGCAGGGGCTGCTCTTCAAAATCTCGTGATGCATCCAATGATGGGGTTCTACTCTGCGTTTGACGAAAAAAGCTCTCTCCTGAGCGATATCGAATGAAGACATTGGACATCAACTTCAGGGCCTCGACCAAAGCCAAGTCTGTAGGAAAGACTAGCACTACATCTGTGCGCGGGCGCAAGCTGCTAAGGATCTGGAGAGATAAGAAAAGAACCGGATAAGTGACCTATAACAGTAAGGCGAAGCATCCATCAGGCACAGAATAGAGTTTCATAAATCGAGGCCAGTACGCACGATAGACAGCCAGCTCTGGGCTTGTGAATTAGACGTGAACAAGGTGAAAGCACGGATGGACATAGCGCATCGTGGTACTCGCTTGGCGTCGCGACGTCGACGGCCTGCAGCCTTCCATTCTTAATAATAAGCGCCGGTGGCAAACACACGTGACCGTGGCTCGTGGTCGTGGGTCGGGTCGTCCATGGTGTTTAAAAGCTATAGCTACGGAGCTGAGCAAAGTGCGCCAACGGGTGTGTCCAGATGAAAACCATCACATTCAGGTGTTGTTGACTCTCCTGTTATACTTCTCGCCAAGTCACTGCCAACCAATGATTTAATACTCTGTGTCTCTGTGTCCACTCCAGGAAGGAATCAGATGGTGGCCCGCTGGTCGAGTCCCGTAACATGCGGGACTTCGACGTCATCAGGGCTGAAAAGCTTGGTGTTTATGAACACACATAAATGTCACAAAGATATCATTTTCTGTTGGTATCCGAAGGTATTGGTTCTGTAGCACGAATAGGAAGGTAGGTCAACACGGGGGTTGGACACAACCAGATCCTGGACTGTTCGGGGCCGGGACGCCAAGCTCAAGTAACTTCTCAATAACAGGCTGCCCCACCTACTCATACAGTTCATCCAAGGTCTGTCGCAATACACGGTCAAGTTGTTTTGGCCCCAAGAGGGATGTCTTCTGAGTTTCTAACACACGGTCAAAAAGCTTTGTGGCCCTATCGAAAAAGTAAGTTTGCTGGAGCACGGATGTGAACGAGCCGCTGGTGGCTTCGAACTATGAGGACGTCGGAACGGTATTTGGAGAGAGTAATGATGATCACTGGGCCACTGATAGCTGCTATTTGGAGATAAGAAAATGGTAAGGGGCGCCAGAAGTTCTCGAATTCGGGTAATGCCTGGATCTCTTCAAAATAACACTCTCCACTTCATTTAAGAGCCTGCGTTTCTCAGCAAGATCACGACTGAACGTTGCCCCTCGGATTGCGAGACCGTCGTTGTTCGTGGCTATTGGGGTCTTCACGGCATTACTCACGTCGGTAGTAGAGATTACTGCCTCAAAAGCTCGGCTGATTACCATGAATTGGTCCGCAAACGCTTTGTCGATTTCGTGAAAGTACCCAAGTGAGGTCCAGAGGCTACGAGGCTACTCATGGCGGACCGCAGTGGTGCCCTCCCTTGTTCGAGCATTTCAACAGCTTCTTGTATACACCAGCCTCGATCGCGCATGACGCGGCATCCATGAAAGTGAATATTGTAGAGCGTAGAGCAAGCTCTAGGGCTGGGCTCGAAGCGCCTGATGCTGCGCGCGTGGCCGCCTCTTTGGCCTTTGCTTTCATCCATAATTTCTCTAGCTGCATTCTCTCCTGTCCGACGTCACCTTTCATTACTACTAAACCCTTTTCTTCCTTATTAATTCTTGGACATTCGATACTACCATCGGACGTATAAAAGATAGGTATTCTCTACTAGAATAGACAGGCAATTTTGGTGGGCAACGAGCCCCGGTTGTTCTCACCAAGTTCTGCGCGCGAAGTTTCTTTCTTTTCTATCCTCTTCCTCTCTGTTTTGGGAATAAGGTTCCAAATCGATCTCACAAGTGCTACAGCTGGTAGCGCTTATACAATATCGATTGATGTCTCGGCCGCTGATGTACCCGTGCTGAGTTTGTACTGTGGGACCTAAATCCATCGAATGCTGGAGTCAGGAGAGAGCCTTGCGATAGCCACTGAGAGTTGTGGGGTGTTGCGTGATGCGTGCAAAGTCCGTCCGGCTCTCAGCTACCTTCAGCCTTTCACGTACGGCGCTCGAGAACGGAGATTCGGTGGTGGTTTGTAACTAACAAAAAATGCTCAAGATGGTGTGCATCGCTGGTCCGAGTCGACCATATCTTTTCTACACCCCGAAGCCAAAATGGTGTGAAAGGTCCAGCGCAAGAAATTGGAGAATCAGGCGCGTCGGTGGATGTCCAAATTGATGGAATCTCCGTGCTTCATGTAGATGTCCAATTGCCCCTTCGGTGTCATCGATGTTACAGCCAGGAAATATCGTCTATGAAGACCACACTTGAGAGATCATGTAGGTATAGCGAACGCGCTGGGTGCTCTGGATGTGTGAGAAAGCCAAGATTTCACGGTGGAGAGCAATGAATTTGACGTCGGAGAGGATGTCCTTGGGACTAGAGGATGAGTGTGTCATAAAAACACGAGATTGCCTTTTCCATACAGCCCAAGCGACCAAGCGTATCGAGGCGGTATGTAAGTGACCTTGCAAGGTTTAAGAGGGAGTAGGTTCTTGCATTCGTGGCCGGAGGACACAAAAATAAGTGCCTCACGATATTTGCTCAAGCTCGTCCACGTCACCTGTCTTCTTGTAGCGGTTACCGGAAGCAATGCAATGGCCTTGTCAAGATCGTGCAGTTCATCTTCACGTTCAGAGCGGTTCATCAACGATAATGTAAGGCTTCGTCGATGTGATCTAACTCCCCAGTTTTTTGACCACAATATGAGCTGCACGCAATGCAACGGGTCAGATAGCGAACTTACCTGAGAATGCTTTTCCCGGATCCCGCTACGACACCAAACGGGAAAATTAGGGACGACTGAATGCGTTGAATTTGGAGGAAATATACCTTTTCCATTTATATGTATACTGCAAAACGTTTGCTAGACGAGTCGTGAAGCGGTAACAGTCGTCTGTGCCTGGAGGAGCAAGAGTGATGACATGTCGGCGTAAGGAAATTGAATCTTCAATACCCCCCAGTCGCCTGTCTATTTTGAACTGAGTCCGATCGTACTGGCAAGTCCATCGAGGACACTGACACGTTTGATGCCAGCATAGTCCAGCGAGAGGCTGGAAAGTTGACGATAGTATGAGATGACGTGATCCAAGTCGTCCCACGCTTCAAAGTCATGGAAACGAATTTAGCGAGTCGCGTGTCAGTTCGTAAAACATAGTAATGTTTCACGCAGGACGCTCCAATCCAACGCAAAAGTGCCTCGCCATATCCCACAATTGCTTGATCGAGGCAATCCCTCTGTCGAGTCACCAAGTAGCGGGAGAGGTTGATAGCTGCGAGATTGTGGGCAATCTAAGTGCGATCCGGATGTCGAAAAGGGAGGTCAGACGCTCAGATCCTATCAATAGAAGGGTATGTGAGTTGAAGTCGTTTGAGGCCAACACAGCTTTGGATCGGGATATTGACTGAATATTAGTCGACATTTTCGCACTTGATAACTGATGTCATGGGCCATTGTAGAGTGTTGGTTGCTAGCTGTTGCGAGTAGCCTGCCACTTTTGGGAACGCCGCGGCCTGCGCCCAATTTGGCGCGGACAGTGGTCAAGGATTCAATTCACATGCATTCACTAATGACATTATAACTAACAGACCTTAACCATGGAAAAGGCGCACTCCATGTGACATGTTGACCCTCGCGGGATCGTGGGAGAATGATACATTTATTTGCCCTTTGTGATCAGTAAAAAGTGAAAGAAAAAAAAAAAAAGCAGAAAAAAGTGTGATGTCCAATCTCGAAAATTGGCTGTCAAATACCAAAAAAAGTGTAATAAGTAAATTGCCAAATCAAGAGCAGTGGGTCGAGTAAGACGTCGACCCACATCCGCGATTCTATACTTGAGTTCATAATAGGATAGTTATTTAACAATCATTGTCAATCGCCTTTCGCAAATGAGCAAAATCCCTGCTGCATCCACATTAACATCGACGATTGTGATCAGGGTGAGAAGAGAGATCCGAACTAGTCCCTGGTCAGTTGGCGTCGCTCTCAAGTGTGTTCGCATATGCTAACCCTTTTCGAGTTGATGCGTGTCCACGACTGTACGACCGAAGCCCACTGCCAGTGGAAACGTATGCCCATTTGCTGGATGGCACACATGCCCAGGCACAAAGATGATGACTTTCCCAAGCCATGATGACAAGCAAAGCATGTGCCCTTGCCCGTGTTTTCAACTTAAACGCAGAAGAGAATTTTTTCCTCAATTATTGATCTCGTTTCAGTGATTATTTGATAAAGTTCGTTCAGGGCACGGGTCCCCCCGCTCGTGCGTGAAAACTTGCTCGGTTAATCCCGTTGCCACCAGTCTGTCCCTGTTCACAGGAGCACCTCTAATGACAGATCAAAGGAAACGGAAGGACCAAAGAACCAGTAAACCGACAGGGTCTCATTGGCTTAGCATGGCACGGATAGACGGGTGAAACGTTTCGGCATTGGTACCATGATGGTGGTGTAGTGGCGTGAAATCGCCGGACAAGTAGTCAGTTTGGTTGAAGAGAGCAGCGGACATTGGCCATTCCGGTGGGTCTCGGTCTCTCGACGACGTGTATTCAATTCGTCCAACTCCGCTTATCTAATCACCGGTTACTGTCCGTCCCGGCTCGGCTATTACCGGCCCATCCCTTCAAGTTACCTTTACCTTACCGTTAGAGTCGGCGGGACACTTGGGATATTCGTAGTCGTCTCTGTCCCTGTCAATCTCTCTTTGAATAATCGGAAAGCTAATTTTTTATGCCGATTTGCTGATCCACTATAATTGCAAATCCAAAAGTTACTTGCTCTCGTGCTCAGGTCCAGTCAATGCGGTATATAATCTCTCCACTCTAGACTTGGTATCGTAGCTCTGTCCTCTCCCAGGAAAGCGTAGATTTGGTACCCGTTGTACACGCTGATTGAACTTTCTATGTCTCTGGCAGACTTTAACCTCGATCCACGCGCTGGGGAATACATGTAAGTCTATCTGACTCGGAGCCCCTTCCTCAATTGGTCTCTCTCCCTACCGCGGCAGCGGCGCACTTCATCCATTCATTGACTCCGTACTTATCCTAGATACATCAACTCTATTTGCAATCTCTCAGCCACAGGTGAGTCTGTCTGCTCTCTGACTTACAGGCAGGCTCAGTAAGTTTGCTACATGCCGGTGTCTAGCGATATTATATTATGACTATGTGCTCACTTTACCGCGGGAAATCCAATTTCTCTGGTCTCCGCACAACAAACTAGAGCTGTTCACAATAGCCTGCCTTCTCAATCGCTACCTCCCAATCCTCGGACACGTTCCCTACGTCATCCCATATTTTGTCCCAGACAGCTTTCCGGTGCGTCCTGTTGTCGAAATCCGTCCAACCTGAGCTTGACCGAGCACAGCTGTAAGCTACATCGATTGCAGTCTGACGATGAAAGACTCATATGTTCTTAGTTGTTATGGTATACATGGGTACAGCCAGGCCCTTGTGATGATCCTGCAGATCCTTGCTGGCGGTACGTCATAAAGGGCTCCATTTCATTAACCCTGAGTGTGACCTACTTCATGTAGCTCTCTGCTTAATCCGCGTCTACGCGCTGTATGGCCAAAGTCCCCGCATACTGGGACTTCTACTCGTGGTCGGCTCAGGGTCAATTATCAATGCTATTGTATGTTTTTTTTTAGCCTCTCCTATGTATCTTACCATTTTTTTTTACCAAGTTGATGATTACCACAAACCATCGCTCTAGGGGTGAACCAGTCGTAATTGCGTCCAGCGTTCGTGGATGTAACTGGTTCACCCCATTTGAAGGGTATGTGACCGGTCCTGCAGGTAACTCGTTACCGGTACGACTCACATACTCTTTATGTTAGGGGCCTATGTAAGCTGCTAGACAATACTTACCGCAACTCCAATAACTGGATGAGATAGATAGTGCTTCAGCATGGACCGGCGCACTCATTTTTGACAGCGTGATATTCTCCCTCACTGTGTATAAGGTAGTTAGAATGGGGAGGGGTATACCGCTACTCGATGTGATAGTGCGTGATGGTAAGTCAAACTGAGTATTTTACACACTGGGGCTCATCATCATCTCAGGAGCCATGTATTTTTCGTATGATCCATTTCGGTTTGCTCGTCGACGAGATACTGACAATCTCTAACAGGGCTCTCTCCATCATGAATTTAATAAATATTCTGACACTTCGGGTGCGCCGACCCTTTATATACCAGCATTCTTGATATTCAGGCCATTCTTCTGCTAGTTTGCTTCGGTACGTTATCATGATTCGATGGTGATGGTGCCTCGTTTTCATACGTCGTTCCCCTTCCTCCCCTTAAACAACCACAGCCTTTACTAAAAACCTCCACCGCAAACTTGACGAACGTGTCCGTCTTGATAATATCGCTCCTATCATCGCGTACCTGTTTTGTGCTGATCTTGTGTATACAGGCTCTCCACCACTCTTGTATCTCGTCTTGTTTTGAATCTTCGCGAAGAAAACACAGTCCCTGCAGATCTGTCGATAGCTGCAGAGACGTTGAGGTTTCAAGCGGCCCAGCCGGTTGCAGGACCCCTGGCATCCTTTTGGGATTCCATCTCTATCCGATCGGACAAGTCAACATCTAGAACAGCCCGGAATGGTGTCGATGTTCGTTAGTTCTGTCGCGCAGGTGCGACATGTACGAGGTGGGCAGTCAGTTCTTGGTGGCCTTACTGCATGAATGCACATTAATTCTAACAAACGACAGGTGTTTTAAGGGAAGGCTGTGCAGTCGTGATCTGTGAATTAACGGGATGCGAGGCAACAAGATGGTGTTGTAAATGGGTTACAAGGGCCGTAAGTGCTGACTGACCCAAGTGAAGGAGTAGACAAGAAGGGAGAGGAGCTATACGAGGGTTAGAGTAGAATCGCGAAGGCCTAGACATTAATCGCATGGGCTGGTCTGGTATCAGCCCGAAGTGTTTAGAGTGATTGGAATGTTTAGGTGATGATTTTGAGTTGAGCATGAGCACTGAGATCTAGAGGAGAAAATGATAAGGGGAAGTGTACAGTAAGAGTACTAGCCACGGGTATTAGGCGGTATTCAAGGAATAAAAGAGTTGTAATCTGCGAATCTTGGCCTGTAAAAGGCGGTACCGACGGAGGGTATTGTGGTTGAGAGGCGTAGCACTGGTCTACCTCAGCATTCGGCGCGAATTTATTTCGCCAATTAATCCTAGTCTCAAGAGCGAACAACGTTGCTCCTTGTCGATTAAATAATAATAGCCGCTTGAACTCACGCCGAGGGGAAAAACCTCGCTCAGTGGTACAAAAAAGCATATGTTCGCTGCGCTGGTGGGGGTGCAGGTGCCGTACGTGAAGCGCCTTCAGCGGAGAATGATGTATAGATTTACAGGATACATACATCCCAAAGGTGCCGTCAGATAGACTATGTGTAGATACCCTTTTTTAAGCGCGCACTGGCTTGCTCTAGGGCACGGTAGATATCTGACGCAGCAGACTCGGGTAGGCCATATAGTTGAAGTATCTGAGGGACCGCGTCACGTCTAAGAAGCACCTTCTTTTCTTCGTCCTTTGCGTCCTTGGAAGCAGATTTCGTTGCGTCGTGGAGCGCGTCTAAAGGTGGTGGCTGTGAGGCATAAACGTCGTCTAAGGCAGCATCGGAATGGGGAACAATGGCACCGCGGTGTAAGAGCGACATCAGATAGTCAGAAGCTTTGTATGCTGAAGGAACGAGTGCGTAAGGTCAGAATACTAAGAAAAGGAATCACAGCACCTCTATAATGTGACCATGATCGCCATGCGCAAAAGAAAAATGGCAAGTTAGGTACCACAGCTAGGAGACATTATTATATCATACAAGCAATGGGTGCAACTGACACATACGGACTAGCATAAATGGTGCAGTCATCGGTGCTAAAAACATCCACATGTAGAACCCCTTGCGGTGCCGTGGTGATCGCCTTGAAAGGATGGTTTCTAGATGAGCTAATGGCGAGGTACCAACGAATTCGGGATGGACAAGTGGGATCTTGTTCGGGAGGGGTGCTCAGCTCTAATAGATATACGCCCAAGCCATGACACATACAAATGCAGTTTTCTTTTGCTCCTCTGTTGGGCTTCTTGGATGGGATAGTTTGGGACCCATGGAAGGATCAACACCTTTCAAGGCAAGCTCCTCAAAGTCGACGCGGTCCACCAGCCTCTCACCATAAGTGAATATCTTAAACTATATTGTAACGCATTAAACTCTACCAAGGGGTGATGATCAGAGGCGACACGAAAATGACGGACCTTCCATGAACTCTCCGGTGCGTTGCCGAACTGTGCCCAAATACTGGTGGCTTTGCCCGTCACCCAATCAACCCACCCGCGTCGACTATTGACTGGCTTGGGCGGCATCTGGAAGTGATAATAAACTAAAGGCGACGGTCTCTCCGTCTCCGTATATCTTGGACCGCGAACGGAGCTCGTCAATGGTAAGGCAATGATACGCATGGGTAATCTAGTAGTTTTTGGTACGATAGACATTGTTTTTGGCTTTTCAATGCGTCACTCAAGACAGTCATAGACGAAGGACGAGGGGCTTAGTTAACGTAGGACTCAAGTACGGCTGGCCACGCGTTGTCTCTAACGAGAGCGCGCTCCGAGACACTCAACTCGGCCCGGTGACGGTGACGAGGGCCCTGCCCTTGCCCAGCTTAGCCATGAACTCGCCCCTCGAGCCAGCGTCACCCGCTTCGTCCTCATCGGAGTCTCTTACAGACGATGCTGGTTTGACTCAAGAATACTCCGCGCCACCGGCCAGTGAGAAGGCAGAGAGACCGGGCTTCATATCTAGCACAGTCGCCTTTGCCAAAAGTGTCGCAAAGCGTCGCCTACCCGGTGGGTCCACCAAGACGACAAGCAACCGTGACTCGAAAGCACGACGTAGAGAGGGTGGCCACAGGAAGGGAGGGCCACCCGATCGGAGAGACCCAACGAAGGGTAAAGATGAACTTTTGGATGTTGCACTCTTCGAAGCCTTGAAGAAAAGTGTGTTCAGTTGTTCATTTGATGGATCTCATTCTCGCGATATTTATCTCTTTCTTTACAGAAATTGGCGATCCTCTCAACGATGATGTGATCAAGCGTGCCGCCTGAGTACCATGTCCTATGACTGGTATCCAATCATGTTCGGTATTAATGAAGGAGCAGACTTCGGCTGTGGTGATACATACGGCTCGTCAACTGTAACTGTATTGTATATGTAGAGTACGAGTGAGCGAGACTATCGGGTCTCTTGGTTATGCGTCATGCCACGTGGATTTACAGACAACGGCACGGCGTTAATCACGTTCAGTTAATTCTTGAACCCGCTTTCGGGCCTCTTGTCATATTATGTCCGCATTCCCTGTTCTCTTGATCCTTTCAGGGTTGCTAGGTCTTACGTCCTTTGGCGTTGGCATTCTCCCGCTCTTGTTTACCTTTTCAGGTGAGCATTACAATGATGAAGCCTCTGAACAACTTCTGTCTCGTCTCACACCAACCAAAGGAGCACACATGTCGAAGCTTTCCTCTCTAGGGACGGGCCTTCTTCTGGGAGCTGCACTGGGCGTCATCATACCAGAGTACGTCTGTGAGTCGTTCTGCTATCGTAGCACCGGCCAATCGTGCGTTGACATATCCCCAGGGGAATAGAAACCCTCGCGCACAGTCGACCGTCCACCCCGCTAGAGGGAACTTCAATTGCCTTACCCCTCCTCTTTGGCTTTACTTTCATGCTTGTAGTGGAGCAACTTAGCTCATCTCATGGCCATCATCACCATTCCTTCCATCATACTAGTGTTGCTTCGCCAGCAGACTCGGTCTTCGATATCGAGCTAGCCGAGGATGAGGGGGATGGTGCGTCTCGTTATCAGCGCCCCAGTATCACAGCGACAAACCTCGAAGACGACTTGCCACTCTCCGCATACCCAATTACCATTGGCTTAGTTGTCCACGGGTTGGCCGACGGACTCGCCCTTGGGATGTCGGTGTTGTCAAGCAATAACGAGTTTTCACCGTCCTACGGCCTGTCATTCGTGGTGTTCCTGGCTCTCGCGATACATAAAGGTATGACTCCATTAAGGGACCCAGTGCTCCTCTGTTGTGCTCATTCAAGTCTTGTCATTATCTTCTACGCTCTGCGCAGCTCCTACTGCCCTCGCATACACTGTATCTCTGATGTCGACCTCGCTGTCGCGAGCAGACTGTAAAAAACATTTATTGATTTTCAGCACCTCAACACCAGTTGGGGCTATCGCCTCCTATATGACTTATTCGGTTTTCGGCTCTGGGCAAGTGGACGGGGTGGGCACTGCTCTACTCATTTCCGTGAGTCCCGTTCAAAGACGTCTGAACAAGTTCACCTGATAGCCGTACTTTAGGCCGGTAGTTTTCTCTATGTGGCCACCGTGTTGCAGCCAGTCTCTCATGACCGCTCGTCCGCAGAAGGTGTCAGCACCAGAATGCGAATCCTTCTACTCGTGTTGGGGATCTTCACACCCTTTGCGATGAGTACATACTTCGACCATGGACACGGTCAAAGCACAACGGTCGTCCCACCATGACATAAAATGTCTTCACGCTTTGTTCAAGTGCTATCCGTACACAACAAGAATTCTCCACAGGTACAACGCAAAGTAGCAACGATTGTTAGCAGGCCTCACAATGTGAGCCAACGACGATATAGCTCTTCTGCCAAAGCACTTGCGCCAGTCGTGACAAATATTAGAGATAAGTTATAAGCAGCCTCCCTGGCTAACCCGACATCCTGCGCAAATTGGACATCACCATCTGTTTCAATTGCCAGAGAACGTAAACATACGCCAGGGTCAATTCTCGTTCTCCTTTCCGCTATATCAAGTACACGCTCATAATGCTTGACTGCGAGGCTGTGAAGTCCTACATCGAGCCAGTAAAAATGAAGGGATGAGAATTAAATAAGCCCTCGCTTGCTCACCGAGCTGTTGAAACGCACGGCCAAAGTTATACTCGACTTCATCCGACTCCGCCAAGTCCGCTTGACAGAGCGTGCGGTACTGCGTAAAGAAGGCCATTGCCTATGACATCGTTCGGCTATCAGCCAGACAGTGCTTTATGGATAAGTTATGAGTTTACCTGGGCTACAAGATGATGCCTATTGTCAGATTGCCGCTGCATTGCTCGGCCCATTGAAGCAATCGCGAGCCCGAGGCATATCATACGGTCATTTGGGCAATGATCGTATGCGTGGAGAAGATAGACTTTCGTCACGTATTTAACCACAACAACCAGAAAACAACAAACGGATGGACGCACAGATCGCGCTTTGATAACTCTTCCCTGCCAAACAGATATGGCCGTACAAAGCAAAGATCACAGGATTAACCTTCGTTGGCGGCTGAGGCGCCGGGTTCTTCTCGTCGGCCTCCACGCCCTCTGGGTTAGGCTCCTCCTCCGCACCTTCATCTGTCTCAACAGATTTATTCATGCCCCAACGGCGGGGGATAGCATTCCACTTCAAGGCCTCCTTATTGTGTACGGCTGCGTCATACAACCTCATCTCGCGAAACAGGTGCTTCTGCAAAGTGGATGCAATAAACGCATCCGTCGCACGATAACCGCTTGCAAGGCAGGCACAAAGCATACGCAAGGGTTCGTTATTGAACTGGTGGATGCCGACGAACTTGCGGCAATGTTCGACAACGATGGGATATCGTTGGGCATAGATGGCACAGGCTGCATTGGTTGGCGTTGGCAACCTAAATGGAGGTATTATGACACGTACCGATTAATGCGAGGCGAATGCTGTCTTGACTCCGGCGGTCCATATAGGCATTCGAAATCAGGACGTGGTTTAGAACTTCGTCGGCGAATTCGTACTCTCCACGTCTCGTGAGAAGGAATGCGTACTGTGAAGCTGTTAGGTACTTGCAAGGGAGATGTGGAACACTTCTCACTTGCATAAACAACCGAAGCCAATTGTCGAAGGTGACATTGCGAAAATTGTCGACGGCCTTCGCTCTGCTGCTCTCGTTGGCACGGTCGTGGGAGAGCCTCACACGCTCTAGTTGTCAAGTGAACCATGAGAACAGAAGTAGATCTAAGAGCTGATGCTTACCGATGTCTAAGTGAAGGCGTGAGGCCATTTCGTCTTCACTTTCTTCAGTAGTTTTCACTGGCCGATTCGCTCGCTTCGGTAGCATCCCTCTGAACGGGTTGCTCTAGACGACGGTGTCCGTTTCGAACATCAGGGGCTGTACAATTGCAAGACACTCACCCTAGATGTCCGGAAGAGATTTCTTGTTTCTCGGAACATGTCGACCAGTTTTTCCGCTTCGAGAAGCCATTGTCGTTCGGCAAGCTCCTGACCTTCGGCGCCTCGTTGGAGCAACAGCTTTGGCCAGAGTTCGCAGAGAAGCTTATATCCATGCTTTACTTCCTCTTCCTTCTTTCGTTCTAGTTCATGAAGCTGTGGCAGCGTCAACCTGCCCGTTTTCGACATTTTATTCTTCTTTTTGGTGGCCGATTCTTCAAAGAGAGAGGAACTCGGGGCCTCTGCAGAGTGTGCACCAACCGCGGCATCTTTGGGGCGCCTTTTTCGCGAGTCAATCACTGTAATGGATTTTATATGGGCGCTTGCTCGACAATACTAGGGCAAGCGTTACCCTGAAAGACAAGATCCAGAGCTTTTCGTGGCTCATGTAGGACTTCATATATTCCTGCTAACCGCATCTTGACATCGTTCAAAGATGTATCCAAGGAGAGTACTAAGGACCATTATACGTTCGAACTCGGGCAGAGAATTCACTGATACATACTGGTTTCATACACCTCAGCAGCATCCTGAAGTTGTCCGAGCATGTGGTAACATGTCGCGACCTGGAGAAGAACATGCAAACTACTCGTCTGTAGGAAATGTGAACAACCAGGGTGGCAACAATGCGACAGGGTGCATACCCCGACGTCTTGGCCAAGCATTTCATAAATAGGCCGAGCTTGAGCGTACATCTCTCGGTCAAAATAAGCATCCGCGATTTCCACGAACAAGGGGGCATAGTCGACGATATCTTGGCCCAAGACAACGCTGGCATGAGCCTAATTGTATCAGAATTTACGCATTCGCTCGAACATCATAAATACATACCACACCCTCTTCGATGTCACCCATCTTGATTCTCGCGACAGCAAGCCTATGTCGCGCGTTTACATCAAGCGGATACTTTCCAGGGGGCAGCTCGCGTTCACGTCCATTTCCCATCCTCCAATCTGTCTCATCGTATTCTCTATCGTCTTCGCATGAATCCCATAATTTCTGGGAGCCACGTCCCTGAAGCCATCGGCATCCGCCGCGTATGACACGGATAGCCTTCTCATAATCACCCATAGTATTATACAGATCTGCGAGGACAAGAATCTCCATCAGACCGTATCCGCCCCCAGAAACTTCTTGGCCAGTTTCTGGATGGATGCCATGACCCATTGGGAAGGTTGTCGTGTAATGCGCGAGAGTCGCCTCGTACAATTCAGCACATAGAGTGAAGTCGGAAAGTTCAATGAGAATGGGCCGAAGTTCCTCGAGGACAGCCAAGTCGTGTGGGACGCGTTTCAATAGAGCCAATAACGAGTTTCTTGCCTTATCGCGACTCAACACCGGGGGACACTAACAAACGAAAGCCCTCACCGTCCGATTGTCACCAATCTCCTTGGCAAGCGCTGCACGATCCCACAATGCATTGAGATTTGACTGATCTAGGCTGTGGACTTTTCCATAGCAGTACAACGCCTGCTGGTTGAAGCCCATTTCCCTTCGGCCATCATGTCTACATGAGATAATCCTCTGATAACACCTATACGTACCTTGATTCCTTAGCCAGACGTTCCCATTCCTCTGCATCATGGTGAAGATGTGCACCCATTATACGTAGCTGCAATGCCTTCTGAGGCTGTCCGAGGTCATGATAGCAATTGGCAAGCACAGACCACGCCGACGTAGCACGAGGTTCTATTCGAATAACTTCCTGCATGGTTCGAATGCTCTCCTGTATCCTTCCGTCGATATATGCTTGGTTTCCTTCTCCGATGAGGGCTTTGACTTGCTGAGATAACACCACTCCCGGGCGCCGGCCATGATGCTGAGACCAGAGTTGGTTTGAGGGTCTTGAGATCGGACAATGATAGTGATAGGCCGTACCTTCTGCCGCCTTTTACCAATACCCGACGCTGCTCGTAAGTCGTCTCGAAATTCTACCTCTTGTTCCTCGATGTTGAGATCCCATTCTTTGCCTAAGACACCAACGGCGGACGAGTCATCGGCTAGCTTGATATTCTGGACCAAGCGACTTCGAGACAGCTACTATTTTAGAAAAACAACCGAGATGAAGGGAGTGATGATTACACACTTAAAATCCCCCTCTATCCGGAGTTCGGCCCCTGGCAGCTCAACGTGCTGATCATTGTATTCGTCTTCGTCGGATGTGTCGCCTCGGCCTGCGTTGGACCAAGTTGGATGCCAGAAAAGAGTGAGAATATCGACACACTATACGAAGAGCCCTCTTCGAACTCTGAATCCTCACTGAGGGCAGAGTCACCCTCACCCTCATCAACATCAACAAGCTCTGCGGGGTTCATGTCAGCCAGCGGGCGAGCGGAGCGGAGCGTTGAAAGACCGGAGATGGTCTCGGACCGGGCCGGGCTTTTACTCATTTTAACCGACTTTGTCCTCAAGCCACCGCCGCCCGCTGCCGCTGCCGCTCCCGC
The DNA here is from genome assembly GCA_003315975.1 of Lactifluus echinatus. Taxonomy (NCBI): domain Eukaryota; kingdom Fungi; phylum Basidiomycota; class Agaricomycetes; order Russulales; family Russulaceae; genus Lactifluus; species Lactifluus echinatus. Next base: position 43,742 of record QFEA01005070.1, read on the forward strand.
CATTCCCGTTCCCATTCCCATAACCCATGGATCCTCGGGATCCTCAATACGTCTCCGGCTCAGAGTCAGACGCAGACTATGGTCTTCGTCCTCCAAAACGCGCTCGCATAACCCCTCCCTCGGACCACGTCAGGACAAACGGCAGGTCCGCTGTTTCATCCATCTTGCCACCGCTTTCCCTCTCTATCCTCGGAGTTGAACCTCTGGATGAGTTCATTCGCGAGGTTGCAGACTTCATTCACCACTTGGTCGTCACGCAACCGCCAGATCTTCGGGGGGAAATTGAAGTCGAGGCAAAGATTGGCGTGTTGAAGGACAGGGGAACAGGCGACAGGCTTCGACTTCCTGTCCTTGTTGAGACAAGTATGGCCATTATCGCTCGGTGTAGCCAAGAAATTGACCATTTCGGGCCAGTTCTCGCCCCAAAGGTAGCTGATTGCCAGTTCGAGTCCAACATGTCCGTAGTGAGTCTTAGCTAGAAAGATATCCGCTCATCAATGATTTGGTTCACTTTCGTTCGATAGATGCAGCACAAACACTATAACACGCTTCTCAATAAGCTCAAAGAAGCATCAGACAGGCCGGGACACCGCTCGCCTATTGCATACACTCATTCACACCTCATCGACTCATTCTACGTGCCGGAGAACTCTAGGGATAGAGAAAAGATTCGCGTAACACGTAACGACAAGACTGGGGAGGTTCTTGCGACTGTGAAGAAAGTGCGCCTAGGCAACTTGGATATCTACAGTCCGAAGCGAGCCGTGGACTGGCGCATCAGCGTAAATGTTGAAATTCCAGGTACATATACTTTTCCCGGCAGCGCACGAAAGACACTTCTCAGCATTCATTTCAGTACCGCATCCGTTGGGTTCCCCAACGCATACGCGTCGGAAGGACCGTATCAGCTACGCCCATGAGGAATTTAGCATAGACCTGACACAGGTTACATCCTACACAACGCCCGGCTCTCAGGTAGGTTAAACTGTGTTGTCTCAGCCGGTGGTGTCTCAATGTCCCATAGCCAGAGCTTCTCCATGAATTGGAATTGGAATTTGCTGATCCACGGTTGCTTGCCGCTGCGGCTGCGAAACGAGGCGATGAGAGTAGTACGGAGCTCGAACGGTCCGCATTCGACGAGCTCATTCGGGCCTTCGTAAATAACGCGCGAATAATGGCTCGAAATGCGGCGGACTGGCAGTGACATGTGACATCTTACTATGTTCGTCTGTTGCACTTTTTATATTCATGATCTCCCATGTAGGCGGCGCCCATTCTCGTTTTTGCTATCATCATCTTCCTTACCTGACAGTCTAATCCTACGCATGTTGAGGGACCAACGCGACTAGGTGCAGATGTTGAATTAAATAGAAACGCACGACAAGCCTTGAGGTCAAGACCAAGGCGAGGAGAAACATGACTAAGTTTGAGCACTGTTACAGACCCGTGACCTCTACTTGATCTCCGTCCTCCAGGTCTGCCTCGGAAATTGGAATACTGGGGTCCATATGCTCGCCGTCAATCATAAGACGTGGGCTGCCAGCAGCACTCTTCCCACGGGTGTACTTCTCTGCGATCCCCGCACGCTTCAAGTACGCCTTCACTATGGCCCCGCATGTCGTTGTTGGTCGTACCTGGAGAGTCACATCTTTCGTCACACCTGATCGTACAACTAGTTTGAATATGTCGTCGTCGTCGTCGTCATCTGTTGATTGTGCATCCGATTCAGACTCAGCGTCCTCCACAATGCCTGGCGAGGAAGGCCGTTGAGTTGGCCTATCCGCAATCGGTGCGGAGTGCTCGTGTCGATGCTCACGAAGATATTCAAAGGTCGTTGCATCGGATGCGTCTATATGTCAGACGTAAAACACTAGAACACTCAAATTTTTGATACAACCATACCTATCTGTGTTTCGGCCCATATTCCTAAACTGTGCGGTGTTGCAGATGCAAATACACGTGAACCACAATGCATCAGGACAAGCGATCTTGTGAGGATGCCAGCGGTGTCAGCGACCTCCTGGAAGACAGCGTGGAATGTGTCATGCTAGATCGAGGGGTTCATAAATATTCCATAGAAGTAGAAATGACAACAATACCCTCTTCAATTTGAAGCTCCAAACATCGGTACCGTGACGACTACCAGTGTTCAGAGGATGCGGCAGCCAGTGTACTTTTATAGTGACGACCGCGGGCCCGCCCCCACTCTCGCGGTCACCCCCATGACTCGCTTGAGCCTTTACTTCGCGCGCAATGGAAGCAAGATCTTCATCAAGCACGGTAGTATCAATTGAGTCATCGATGCAGTCATTTGTCGGGGAATCAGGCCGTGGATCATCTCCCAATGCCAGACTGTAGAGTCTAATAAGATACCCAGCATGGTGAGTTTCAAGCACGGAGGGCTCACCGAACAACTTTCCGGACGTTCAAAATTTGTTGCATAGAGAGTTCAGGTGGGGGAGTCAACGACCGTGATCGGCTGCGCTGCCTTGTGTTGGAATTATTGTCTTTAGCTCCACCAGAGGTGGAATTATCTGCCTCTTGAGACGTTACATCGATAATTTCGGCGTCGCTCTCGTCAGACGCCAGTAAGCTAGAAACCAGTATTTTAAGGGTCAAAGAAATACTCATAAACGTCTATGCGATGTAAGACAACGGCATCACACGATCCACATGATCTCACAGTGCCGCGGGGGCTTCATGCTAAGACGATCGAGTCGATGTAACTCGCAACCTCGGGTAGATAGGAGATGTGACATGCAAGTGATTACTTACGCAACATCGGCCTGCCTCGTCCACTCTGGAAGGTCAGTGTCTTCCCGTTGTCTCAGTTTCCGTCGCTTTTTGGGCGTGCCAGAGGACTCATCGGAGTGCACTTCTACATCCGAGTCCCTGTCAACAGATAGTGTGACCTGTTCTGCAATACCCACATTAGCCTCACCGAGTATGCCCAGAGATGTGATGGGAGACTCGCCCTTCCCAAGTTCATCTAACTTCCTCCAGTCTCTCGCTGTCCTATTTCGATTCCGCAGGAAGAGCTCATCACCTTTGTCGAGTTCCAATTCCCTGTCTGACTTAGCAAGCGACACCGCCTGCGTACCGGAGGAGGACGCATGTTGGACAAGTTCAACGGCCTGACGATTGGCCGGACGAGGGCGAGGGCGAGGAGGCATAGCGTAGTGGTGGTATGGATATAAGATGGAGGTTGGATCTGATCCACCGTGGGAAACCGACTCTGATGGCGGCGAAGTGACCAAAAGATGAGAGCGTCCAACAGCTCAGCGGCGGTTCAGTTTACCGATGGCGAGCGATATATATACTAGATTATTGTTGTCATATAGTAGTGATACTGGGACTTGTAATGCCCGAGTCCAACTTGAACCCCCCGAGTCCGGGTGAGGAGCCGGCGCGTCAGTCACGCCCGTGACTTGACGCGCTTTGCAGCATGTCAGACACACCCGTCATCTTCAAACGAACGAAGTTTAAAGCAAATCAAAGGGCTAGAGAAGCATTACAACAGGATGTCCAAGAGCAGCAAACGCAATCCATCGAGGATGAGTCATCTCCCAGCGCTCTTGCCTCAAAAATTAGGAGTAAAGCTAAACAACGCGGACGCAAACCTAAGACATCCCTAAGTTTTGGGGTTGAGGAGGAGGTACCTGTGTACCTCAGCATAGTATCAGTATCACTTCTTCTAATTGACAGTCTTCATTATAGGAAGGAACTGACGAAGCCTTTAAAATTAAGAAGTCTAGCCTCAGCCAAAAGTTGGCTCTCCGGCAGTACCCAGCGCCTCAAGGGTGAGTTTGCTAGAGTGGTAGACCTCAAATCCATCTTTATTATAAAAATGGGATTAGGACCTCCGTTTCGGGTCAAACTGGCAGTTCTACCCCGCCCAGCACGGGCCTCGTGTATGACGAAGCCTACCTGAATGAGTTAAAAGCAAACACTCCTTCATCGCGTCCCAAGAATGTCGTTTGTGATAATGGTACTCTGTTAGAGTCTACGTCAGGGGATATTATGATAGAAACCCTTGGTGATTTCGGTATTAACTGCATAGCCCTTTCTCTCAGATTTACTCTTTGTTAATACTTTTT
>QFEA01005070.1:47851-92946 GCA_003315975.1 Lactifluus echinatus
TTTTTCATCTTTACAGATACTGGACAAACGGCTATACCCTCGCAATCTGCCGTCCTTGCTGCCAAAGAGAAGCGTGAACGCTTGCGCGCCACAGGCTCTACAATTTCTCATGCTAACGAATACATCTCTCTCTCTCTGACTAAGCGCGATGACGAGTATCTGGGTCCCCATCCTGAGAGCCGCCTCATGCGCGAGGATGATGACCTCGGTGAAGGAGATGACGGTCTGTGTTTTGGTTGATCTGCCTTTTTTTTTTTTGCAGTCATGACTCACATCCACTAGATTTTGCGGAGTACACAAATGCCCAAACACGAATCGCCCTGGGCAATAAGGCTAGAAAAGCGGAGGCAAGTAGACACCGTGAAGAAATGCAAGGCCTCATCGCTGATGCGTTCGTATCTCTCTTTCTGCCACATCGGTGCTCCCTTGCTAATTCACACCAGGGAAGAAGTCGACGAGGAGACGCATGAATGGGAACAGGCGCAGATAAAACGAAGTGGTCTGAGGCCGGATGAAGATACTTCTGCGCATGCCGCGACCCTTGTCTATAAGCCAGCGCCCAGTACGCGACTTTGTCCTGGTTTCTAAGCGCGCTCTCACGCAAAACCAGTTCCTTCACTGAAAGAAATTCCTAACTTGGAATCCTCGGTCAACCGTATTTCCCACATTATGACTTCTATTACCGCTTCGCATGCGCAGAATGCGGCCTCGATCTCTACCATATCCACAGAACTAACCCAGCTTGACGACCACGAAGCCGGCCTACGAGATTCCATCACGAGGACTGAGGAGAAAAGGAGCTGGTTCGCCAGTTTCAGAGAGTGGATAGAAAGTATCGCGACTTTTCTTGACGAAAAGGTAAGATTTTAGACAAGTTTATTTTCCTCCCTACTTTGACCCCCCGACCCTTAGTTTCCTCAATTGGAACAACTGGAAGAAGAGCATGTCTCAATTATGAAGGAACGTCGCGACATGATTCTCGCACGGCGTCGGGCCGAGAATGAAGATGACCTCTCGACCTTCCTGGGATCCCTTCCTGTTGCGCCTCATGCAGAACCAGAAGAACTGGATGATATGGGGCGCGCCGTCCCACATTTAAATACCGAAGCTATGCGAAATGATCGGATTACTTCGCGGGCTACCCGGCGTGCGCTTCGGGAAAAGAAGGGCTCCCAGCTCCATGATGAAGAAGGATTCTCCACAGATGCCACGCTTCCGCCCTCTGATGCTGCCGATTATCTTGCTGCACTCCAGCAGTTGTCTCATAAACGGGATAAGATTCTATCTGATGTGAAAGTCGATGAATTCAAGGATCCCAGTTTTGGCATCGGCGTGCGATTTGCTGGTTGGCGCGAGCATTTCCCGGATAGTTATATCGGCGCTTGGGGTGGGCTGGGATTGGTTGGCGCATGGGAATTCTGGGCACGCCTCGAACTATTAGGCTGGAACCCATTTGAGGTCAATAACATAATTGTTGGCATGGAATACTTCTGATATTAATTTCGTTTCTAGGACTCGCGCACGCTTGACAGTTTTCATTGGTACCACAGCCTGTACAAGTATTGCCGTCGACCAGTACAGTCGGATGAAGATGAGGAAGAATTGCAACTGGGACCGGAGGGAGATCTAGTTTCTGCCGTCATTTCCACTGTCGTTATCCCGCGGTTGACTAAACTCATCGAGGGAGGTGCTCTCGACCCATTTTCAAGAAAGGACACCCGATATGTAGTAAATCTGGCAGAGGAAGTTGAAGTGTCTGTTGAAAAAGACAATTATAAGCTTCAGGTAATTGTTACTTTTTCCACAAGCCGGATAAACACCTAACGCGGGCTGTTCAAGACGTTTTCCAAAGTTGTTTTAGGCGTATTTCAAACCGCTGTGAATGACTTCAAGTCTTCACAATGTCCATTCCTTGTTCTAGACCACCCACCGTTCAATCCCAAGGCCATCCCCGCTAGGAAGCGCCTCCTAGCGCGTCAAGAGAAGCTTATGACCAACATTCTCCGCTGGAGGAACCATACGACCTCGCTGTTCGGCATTGATGAGGTTGTAATGAATCTTTTGTTGGATTGCATTCTGCCCTTGGCAAAGACTGGATGGGAAGTAGGGGGAGAGGAGTGTGTCCGCAGGGTGAGTTCCCCTTGACCGAAATGTCGTATGATAGCTAAAAAATTCTTCATGTAGGTCGTTCAGCAGTTGCCAAATGAACTAATTACTCCGCAAGTTAGGGCCCAGTTAGGCATCTTGGAGCCCTGAATGCTACCTCTTCTCTTCCGTTCCCGAGCTTGCTGGCAGATACCGAGAGCATCATATATTCCAAAGTCACAATGCGGCAAAGCCCCTGAGCCAGTTGCCTTCCCTACATTGTGATTTCTGTAGCTCTCGGAAGAGTGATAGTTGAAGCTCTACTGACCCGCCTGCCTTCCAATACTGCATGGCGAGGCTCGTTCTGCTGTCAGACAGCCTATTAAACCTGGAGATGGCTCTCATACCCCTATCTGTCACCTCATCAAAGTTCTGGTATGTTCCAATTCTGTCTAACGAAGACAGAAGGTCTAACCATGCCCCTCAATCGCCCCCCTAACATTACCACGTACTTGAGCCGAATTTTCATGTTATGGATCACACGTTTTCCGCTCATTTATTGCTATTGACTTGGCAAGAGGATGAAGCTCTTACTCCGTGGATGGGTGGATTTAGGTTCGGACCGCGGCCATGGCCTCTAATCCAACCCGTGGAATTTCACGTTCTTGGTACAGATGAAATGAACTCGTGAAATAAGTCATCCGTTAATTGATGTCGGAACAACTAGGCAACTCGAGAACAGGCCATGCTGGCCTTTCGCTTGTCAGGTTGACCATATTTAGTCAACGCCGATAACTGTGATTAAAACTAGCGAGGCCCGAGGCATGGGACCGTATATGAGAGTAACAGGGGAGACGAGAAGTCAAGTAGGAACTGTCGTGTACCGAGTGCAGATCGTACGTAAGAAAAATGCGACGTCCCATTTTGGAAATTGGCAATTCAGCCCGCGGCGTACCTCGATATTAGATAAGAACCCACAACCCAATCCCTGCCTGTTACTGGCTGGCAACACACAACTGTACCTTCTGCAACACCTCATTTCATGGCTCCTGAATGGTCCCGAGTATCCGTGCTTCTATCTGGGGTTTCCAGCGGATGATGGCTGCATTCGAATCCATATGAACTCGGCTCCTCCTCGTTGATCATTCAATCCTTTCCTGATTCATTACTTGGTAGTCGACTCGGACGGAGTTCTTGGAAGGCAACATTCTTTGTGTGTTCGATCACCTGTCCTTCATGCTGTGGCTAGATGATGAAACGTGGTGACTGGCAGGTATTCAGTCCTAGTGTCGTTTCAATGTGTAAGGTTTGGCATGCCCTACCTGGCTGTCGGGTTGTGCCAGGCTTGGAAATGTTGGGATCTTAGGAACTGATGGTCATCAAACCGATTCAATTATCTGGCGTACCATACCACAACCGTTTCACTTTCGTAATTTCTCTTCTGGGTTATGAATTCTAGGTTCCATGGACGTACCCTGAACAGATTCCATGGACGTACCCCGGACAGGTTCCATGGACGTACCCTGCACCCTCTTAATAAGGGGCTATTGTTGGGGGGTCTTATCTACGCCCTTGGCCAGCCTCCGCCCCGCAATCCTTGTTTTCTTCTCCATCAAGTCATTCTCCGTCTCTCTAAGCAACCATGTCTTCGACGTCCAATCCCGTCAGGCCTTCAGGTCTTCGCCACAGCTCTAGCTTAGACAAAGCAAACTTCGGGGGACATATATCAGCTGAAACCGCCAACGCCAACAATGAATACTATGCCCGATATCCGAACAACTGGGCGAAAATCCGGTCCGCTGCTGCATGTTAATCACCACGGTTCGCGACGTTGATGCACATTACAGCGAAATGATACGAGAGCCCGCCGCTGAGATGCTTGGAACTATGATTCTGACCCTTGTCGGAACTGCTGGTAATTGCCAGGCCGTCCTCAGTGCCAACAGTGGCGTCGCCTCGTCCCAGAAGGGAGATTATCTTTCCCTGAGCTTTGGATGGGCTTGCAGTTCGTGGATACCTCACGTTTTACCACGTGTCTGTTCAGTAACCTTAATCATCCCAGGCGTTTCCCTGGGTGCCTGGGTCGCTGGGGGGATTTCTGGAGGCCATATCAATCCCGTTGTACGGTTCTTTCTCGTCATCTCCCCCTCCAACTCAAAACAATATTATACAGATTACTTTATGCATGGCCATCTTCAGGGGTTTCCCGTGGCGCAAAGTTCCCGGATATGTGCTCGGACAACTCATCGGGGCTTGGATTGGTGCAATCCTTGTGTTCGGAAACTACTTCCATGCCATCGACATCGTCGAGGGTGGGAAGGGTAGACGAAGCCTCAAAACCGGCTCACTCTTTGGAACTTACGCGGTTCGTCTCGCGTAACCGAGATGTAATGGATCTCATCCGTTTAGTAGCTCGATTACATGCCTGCTGCGAACTGCTTCTTTGATGAGGTGAGTGTCCTGCCGACTGCGATGGGTTGGCTTATCTAACGGGTCCAAGTTCCTCGGCACCTTCATCCTTTTGTTGGTGGTATTTGCGATCACCGATAAAAGAAATGGGCCCCCGCCAGCTGGCCTCGTTCCACTGGTCGTTTTTATCACCATCCTTGGGATCGCCGTCTCATTCGGGATGCAGACAGGCATGTATTTACATTGCGTTTCACTGATTCTTGTTGAGTGATACTCTGTGTAGGTTTTGCCATCAATCCTGCCCGTGATTTGGGACCCCGAATTATGACCGCAATGGTTGGCTACGGACGGGAAGGTGCCATTATCTTAAGCCGTTTAATTCGTCCCTACCCTAAACCCCTGTCTTCATCGCAGTATTCAATTTCCGCGGGCAGTATTGGATCTGGTCCCCTCTGCTTGGCTCCACTTGCGGCGGGTTGGCTGCCAGCTTTATCTATGATGCCCTCATCTACCGTGGTCCGGAGAGCTTTTTTAATGCCCCGTAAGCGACTACGTTTTCATGACATATTTGCAGTACGTTGACACTATTCATCCAGGAACGAATCCGCGCGTCTTCACGCTGCGAGGGATAAGAATCCGGGGACTTCCCACGTAGAACTTGAAGGAGGCCATGGGATTCAGGAAATATGAGAATATGAGAATATGAGAACATCAATATCTTGTCTTATTTTTCTTCTTCAGCGGAATCTCACGTTTTTGGTTTGCCCACTATACGGTTTACGGTTTTACGGGTTTACGAGTACAAGTACGAGTGCCGGTGGCCGTGGAAAAACCCAAGTGGATTAGATAATCAGAATTTATTGCTTTTTTTTCGGTGGTGTCATACGATTTACGATGACAACTCGCAGCTCTCGATGTCTTCAAGTGCGCGTTCGTCCACGAGCTCAATTGCCGGGCCAACCTCTCCCCTCATTGGTCCACGCTCTTCTCCTGAGCTAGTCCTTGTCAATGAAATCAACTCTCCAAACGAGGAGCTACATTTTTCAAGTGACGATGAACTCCCAGACGAATTTTCTGCCCGACTCGACCGCCTCAGCTTCTCTGCTATCCCTCCCCTTTCTCCAACAGTCGTTTTACTTTATCTTTCTATTTTCTCTCTCAAACTAGGACCTATGTTCTTACCCACTAGCAACACACCACTCTCTCAATCCTTACCGACATTGGCTGCGTGCGCGCTTTTTGCAGCATCTACTCGACACTTGTGGTATCTGCTTGCCAGATATCTTCGAAAGATGGATATGGAGGATGTTATCTTGGACGTTTTTGCGGGGAGCTCTGATAGGAGGCGTACAAGGTTGCTCCGCATCGTCGTGAGGTTTGGGACCATTACCATGCGGATCTTACAGGCCTCCGTGTCCCTTCGTGGTTAGCCATATCCATTTTATTTCTTCGTGTGTAGGAAAACTCACCTGTCACAGTCTCGGTGGATGTACTTCTTCCCCTCCTTCCCGCACGCTCCCTCTCTCTTGCTCGAGCGGTCCTCACCGTCGCTCTTTCTCTGGTCTTGTTTCCCCTCTATGCAGCTCCTTCCCTTGCTGCCAGGCGGATTGTATATGCAACTTGGGCATCACTTCTAGCTTACCTGACATGGCTGGGTGCAGTATCCTATGCCCACGCAAAGGGGACATTATATACTGATCCTCACTGGCAAAGTCCTGGCGTTCTTTGGCAGGGAATCAGTAAGTGCTTCGTACAAGCGCTCACAACAACACCCTTTTTACCATACCGATAGCTTCCATCGCATTTATCTTCTCGTCATCCTGGACTCTTCCTCTGTATGCGGCCCTCCGAGGCTCGGTGCCCCCAGGGGTCCCCGCAGCTACGAAGCGACCTCGTCGCCGTTCCTACAAAGCGTTGATCGCTACTAGCGCTGCAATCACGGTCGCACTTGTATTACCTCTTTGTCTATTTGCTTCTTCATCTAACACACCCGTAAGCATCTCCCCCTGCTGATATGCAGTCTGAATTTCACTTGTCTCAATCCAGAGCACCCCGGTGCAACGAGAAAATGCGCTCATAGCAATATCGAGTGCAACTAACCTTATACTGACCATACCCGCGATACTTATCACCGCCCCACCAACATCTATGCCGCGGGTGAACCGCCGCGCGACACGTCGAACTATATTTAAGGTTATCATATATGTAGTCACCACTGCGCTGTCGTTACTGCCGGATGGGGCAAGCGTTGTCCTGGCAGACATCTTACTTGTTCTTTCGCTACTGTGTACATATGTCCTTCCTGGTAAGTCTTCCTGAGTTTTATGGGGCCTAGTTTATTAATTGGGTCTTCTCTTAGCTATCCTACATATAACTGTACACTACTTCAAGCGCCCTTTGTCTATAGTGCTACCCACGTCGGCCACACGTACCGAGGATGGTGAAGGCGATGAGCTTCTGCAGCGCAAAGAGCGTAGCCTTCAGCGGAGAAGACTCGGTCGTCGTGTTGTATGGGACGCCGTTGCATGGATCTTAGTTGTTCCGTTCGGGGTTGGCGTATCTGTGTGGGCCGTCGGGAGGGTTCTGGAGAAGTGGTAGGTGACGGTATTGGACGTTTTGTCTGTACACGTAGTCTCATCATTTTCCCGTTGTTTGCCTGGAATAGCGGTAGCTGTAGCGTTACGCGTCGGCCTCCGGCCTCTGCTTACCGGTGTACGGTGTACATGAAGCTGTAAGGGGCACGTGAGACATTACTCCAAGTTCTAAGTTAACGTCGTCAGACCATCAGCATGTCCGATTCATCGCGTTCTGTACGGCTGACGCAGAGTGCTAAGCGCGGCGAGTTGCGACTGCCCGCGGAAGAATGGCAGCTCCAGATCCTCTGGGAGCTACACCAGAAACACCCGTACCCGACCGTCGAACAGAGGAGGCTGCTAGCAACTCAGACGGGGCTGTGAGTGGCCTCCATAGTCTGCAAGTTCGGCACGTTTGGGATTCTGATGGCTTGCAGTAACGCCAAATGGATAGCCAACTGGTTCAAGAGGGTGAACAGTGCTCCCAAGAGGAAAGCTGAAGGCTTGGCAAATGGTGCACCTTCAAAGCCACAGGGCTCCACAACGACGGCGACGCCTCCTATAAATAGGGCTGATCATTCTGCAAAGCTGGCGGAACCAGGACCACCTGGAGGGCCTCTGTTCAATTCTGTGGCGAACGCTTTCCAGTCTGGGGTCGTCGCGGACAGTGTGAGATCTACTAGCCCCCATGCTGGCTCACAAGTCTGGGAACCGCCCGTCTCCACAGCATCCAGCTTGCAAATGAACCGCGAGCGCCCCGTATTTTCGCAAGGTGTAGGTGTACAGCCCATTCTTATTCGGTCACACCCGGCCGCTTTAGCTGTACTGTATTCTCAGCGCGCTGCGAATCCTCTCCGCACGACCCCTATTTACCCGGTCTCTTCTTTACAGCATGCCTCTGTCTCTCCTTTTAGCATCAGTATGGTTCAGCCTGCCGATCCACCACGCGACTCCTCTACTGTGTCCGCCGGCCCTTTGCAGCTTCGCTATCCTTACCAGGGTCTTGATCGTCAGTCTTCGGACCTAGGATATCCGCAAGATGCTCAGCAGGACCCAATTCCCGCTCCAGTGGCATATACACATTCCGGTGACGGCTCTGTGATAGAACTAGTGGCACCACAGCCATCTCTGACTCCGCTTCCGAGCATGTACTGGTTTTTGTTTGACAGGGACGTGAACTCTGTTGTGCCGCTCAAGGACGCTTCCCACCCTTCGTCTGGGCTTTTATCAGGCAGCGCTGACATCACGGCGCCACAAACCGCCACCGCCAACCCCACGCCTGTCTCGTTCTTGGCCAAATGGGAAGACATGCTTGCGCTGGAGCGCCGGATCCGCTCGTCCTTTGACATGAACTTGCGACAGATGAAGCAGCAGGCCCAGCCGTTGGAGTCTGGCCTGACCAAACGAAGCGACCAACTAGAAATCATCTTGACGAGGCTGGGTAAGTTTTATTCATTTCATCTATTTTTGTGGCGAGTGCGTCGGGGCGGGACGGGACAACAGCACTTACGCATCCCATCGAAAATGACTTAGAGGAGAGCACCCCCACCTGTCTCGATCCCGATCGCTCTCAGTCTGTTGGCGGTGCACCGGATGACCAGCGGTTGAGCCCGACAAGCTCTTTGTCAAGTATTTTTGGAGAACAGTGCGACGAAGACGAAGACATTCCGCTCCTATCCGATCCCGCGGTCGAGTAGCTCGACAATTGCGACCCTCGTCTCGTCTCTAGGGGAACGCTCCTCGGAACACTTGAACTTGAAATCGGTTGTTTTTCGAATCTCTCGCACACTCTCCTCTCCTTATCAACCGCCGCACTACATCGCATCATCAAGTATATCATGCATAATTGTTACCCTCATAACCTCGCCCTTGTACTACAAACCCTTTGCATAAAAATATCGTAGCTATCCGAGGATCAACGACACCCTATCTGCTCAGGTAGCCCCCAAAATTTTCTAAACCACCGACATCGATGCTTCAGCCCGCGGAAGGCGGGCATTTGGCGAATTGCACCGGCCGGGAGTGCCAAATCCAAAACAATGTTTATTGTGTGTCATGTTTCGTGTGAGAAACGTCTTCCGAGTATAAACCGGTGCAGTCCTGATCCAGATGTGGCAAACAGACACAATTCGTGTCCGACCTGAGTGATTTCAAGGGAGGTGATCGTCTCCCCAAATCTTATGGAAAAGGGTGAGGCGTGATGGTCTGCAACGGGAATTTGGTGGGAAGTAGGGACCTCCTGAATGAGAGTGCTTGGAGACATGGTTAGATGTTGACATGATGAAAGGGTTTCGCCGGTGAGGAGTGACCATCCTCGGATGCGATTGTCGAGGCCGGCGGCAAAGAAATAATCCTGAGACGGAGCGATGGCGTGTGGCTCAATGATGGGATGAAATCACTTCTAAAAAAGCACATGCTACGGGGACAGGGTGTAACTCACGAGGTCGGGTCTGTATGAATTGACGTGGCCGGACAATACGAGAAGCGGTCGCGGCTTGTACAGGTAGCGAACATCGAATATCTCGATCTAGAGTAAGCTTTCAGGCGGAGAGGCAATGGCGTCCCGTGAAAAAAAAAAACGTACGACTCCACGTATTGTACTGACGAGGAGTTGCCAATCCTTGACAATGTTCAGGTATGTAATGGAGTTGGACGATTTGGTGAACATGTCGCCAAGCAGATTTAGCCCGGGGCCCCGTGAACGAGTGTCAAAGCGCTTGATTGTGCCATTACGGGAGCCGGTGTACACGAGGTTCTAATTACGATTAACATTACATTGAAATCGGACCCACGCGGTTCGCTAGAAGCACGAGCCTTACCTCTTCTTGATGCAAGGCAAAAGTGTCACTCTCTGTCTCTAAGCGCCCAATGTCGCCCAAGCTCTCCACGTCTTGCATAAGCAGGGCGCGTTGTCGCACGCCTGAGTATGTATCCCTCGTGAGCTTTCGAGCGGGACTATGGAAGTAAAAAAAAAAAAAATATTGTCACCTAGGACAAGGCTGCGGCCTCGCAGATGGCTCGTCCAGATATCACAAGCCAATCGGGGCGAAGGGGACAGTTTCAGCGTACTTCCATGCGTGTCAGGGAGGGATGCATCACTGCGATATTCACAGAGTTCCTCACCGACTCGAGGGCAAGTCATGAATGAGTATTGTCGGCCCGAAAGAGGTCGCGCTGGATCCGGATGAGTCCTAGCTTGGCAGATTTAAAAAAAAAAAGCCGTTGCACGCTTACACCCATCGGAGCCCGGAGGAACAAATGGAAGATATCTATGCACCGTCAACTTCAAGGAACGGGGAATGGAAGGGTTCATTTCCGGTTGTCTGTCCACATACCCATGATTCAAGGTGATAACCTCGGGACCAGGAATGCTGCAGCATGTGCTTTGACATTGACAAAAAGTCTCCGGAAGGAGACGGATCGAAGGTATGCAGCATGCCATAGCTGTCACCAGCAATGGACCATACACGACCATCATCATGTGTTCCTGCCTGCCTGTTATGTAAGCCGATCTGACCGCTAAATTTCTCTAAAAAGTCGGAAGCGCACAGCAAACGCTGTGAGGGACTGGCCAGCGTAGATAGGCAAGGAGATGGCCTGATGCGCTGTTGTGGCCTCGAGCTGAGCTGTCATTAATCGGCTGACACATCTCGCCGGTGAGGACCAAAGTAACTAGTTATTGGTATGGCGACACAGACTGGATAGCGGCAATTCTCTGCCTTGGGCAGTTCGCAAGGCGCGAGAGTTCCAAGGCACGCCAGGCATCTGGAGACTGCCGACGCGTCTCCGATGGCGGTGGTGGGAAGGACGCTTCGGAGGTGCGCGCATGCGCGGCTGGCGATGGTGGCTCGTCGGCAGGATCGGCTTTTTTCCTGGCAGTATCTGATCTTGAGGACAGTGGGAAGTAGCGGTTCTTTGTCTCATCGAAATAGAATCCTGGGAACTGTTTGGGTATCATTAGGGCACAGAGCGGTTTTAGATATGGGGACCGTCCAAAAAGAGGGTTGATTGGGCGTAGTGCGCGTGCTTCGTATGCCACGTGTCTCGCTGGACCAAGACCGGTGTGAACATCATGTCGCGAGTATGGAAGGGGGGATCGGCAGCTTGCGGTGGAGTGAGTAGGTTGTGCGGGTTACGCGTGATATCTTATTTTCTGTTATGCAGCACAAGCAGCGCTGATTGATGGGGATCAGCGGTCGCAGTCGTTATTCGGTATAGCGCGTATCGCGCATTACTTGTAATATTGCGCGCCTCAAGGGCGCCGAGCCCTGAGCGTCCTTCTCTTCCCTGTGGCGCGGGGGTGAATACATAGCATCGTCGACCGGTGTACATGTCTTTCTCCGGCAGTAACTACTCTTTCATGATTTTGGGGAGGCGAGTACGGTCTGCGGGAGAGTATCGAGGGAATACTTCCGAGAGAGACGGATATGAACTACTGTACTTATAACAACAAGGGAGCATACAGAGTCTCAATTGCAAGTTTCTACCGAGTCGAGATGTAATGTGATGTTGACGACGTCGACATAGACATATAGCCGGCATCGCATCGAACTGCGGAACAGTGACGTAAACTCAAACACACACACACATCAACGTTAACGTTAATATTTTTATCTTTTATTTCACTGCTGGAACAGGGAACACGAGCGGCGGAGACGCGCTGTATTGCAAGACACGTACTACTTGTGCAATGCAATGATGATGGACAGCGAGCGGCGATGCGATGTAGATTCATTGTAGGCGACGTTGTTGCCTGGCTACCGTGTTGGCGCCAAAGAAGCAATAGCATTCAATCAGGGTCGCGTCACCGCAAGTTAACCGCGTCTTTTTTTTTTTTTTCCGTATTGCTGCCTACCGCGGACATGCACATTCAATTACCCCAGGAGGATCCAGGGTATGTACGCGATTTATTATGGTCTTCTACCTACTCTCATCTGTTCCCTTTCCTTCAGTCCCTCTCCTTTCCCCGCGTTCAACGTGATACGCTTTCACCTTGATCGTCCGTTTGACGATCCCTCCAATCTTCTCTCTCGTAACTGCGAATCCTCCGGTTGCGTCCTGGGCACATCTTGTTCTGTACGTTCCCTTTCCCTTTCCTCCTCAATTCGTTCTCTTTCTTCGAGACATTGTCTCACTTCCCTCCGTTACGCCCACTGAGGTCCCCTTTACGCGTCTAGTCCTCTTTCAACTTTATTTACTCATCATGAACTTTCCCCCTAGTTCATTCCTTCATTCCTCGACTCCCCGTCTGCGTCCCCATCTTTATACGACACATCAATTCTTGACTTAGATGCAGGCATTTCCACTTCCTGCCTAGATTCGGAACAAAGCTGCGTATTGTATACCCCCAAAAACAGGATGCCGAAAAGGCGCACTTCCTTACAGTCTATACTTATCCCTCCTTTTCTACTATATCCGATCCCTTCATCTTCCGACACTCCTTCAGAAACCGCCCACGCACGTCGCCCATCCGCTTCCACTCGCCCTAGTCATCACACCGCTCCGTCTCTCGCACAATCTGCTGAGGCTACTTCTTTGGCACCATCGCGAAGCTCCCCTCCTCCTGATTTCCTCCTCGATGATGACCCCTTCGCGAACTACACCAGTGCACGTCCCTTGCAACCCCACTATGGTGCCTCAACTTCCCCACCTCATTCAAGGCGGACGTCTGTGAAACAACCGCGTTCCCCTTTAGCTTCTGAACGGTGCTCTGACATGTCACCGTCTGACGCGTCTTCCTCCTCTGCGCCCGTCCCATGTGCTCGTCCAGCTTCGAGTCCTTCTCGGATATCTTATCCATCTCTATTTGCCAGCCGTCGTCAGCTTCGGCCTGCATATACTCGACCAGCGTTTGCTCCACGTCCGTCTCTTCCCTCGTTGCATACGCTCGCTCAATCAGGCTTCGTTTACCCCATCAAGGTATGTGTTGTCTTTTCTTCTCAGCCAGCCGCTCAGCTGACATGCCGTCCGTCAGGCACGAAAAGGTACGCTTGCGGCGCGCCTTCCACTTGAGCCTTGGGATGTTAGCGCCGATCGGGACACGATGTTAGAAGAAGCATCTTCTCTTCTGGGCCCTGATCACGCTATAGAGCATCCCGATATCTCTGAGTTCCCGCCTAGCCCAGAATCGTTCATTGGCGTGGACGATGACGTCCATACTCTTCACGGCCCAGGCGTTACAGCCGACACGTGCAAACTCAAGGGGACACATAATCTCGACGATGAGGCACCATTCCCTCAGCGCCCCGGTTCCCTCGAACTCGGTTCTGAAGAGGATTCCCCTATGTTCGCGTCATTGTTTGAAGTTATCTCAAATTTCTCGTCATCATCCCTGTCCCGTTCTTCATCAACATCTTCCACATCTTCCATACCTGCACTTTCTCCCGATCTTCAAACCCAATGGGGCTGTGACTCACCCGCACCAAGTCCCAATCGTTCCTCATCGGAAGAGTCGACACCTACACTTATTGGTCTCATCTCCAGCGATGACGTAATATATTCACCATCCCTGGCCCTGGAAACGGAACCTGACTCACACGGCCACGACTATTTTTCGATGCCAGGAAGCTTCTCTGGAGTCGATAACTTTCAGCCGGGTACTTCTGCCGGAACAATACGCCCCTTGGTCAACTCGGTAGTCTCTGACGACGCTTCCACCCCTCCTTCCGACGAGGATTGGTCTTCCACTTACGGGGATTATTCTACTCCGGAATTTAATGAGGCAGACATGTTCTACGAACACGCTGAGATTGTTGACGAGGCTGTCGATGGCGATAGCCAGGAGCATCGTGATCATGGAAGAACCGATGGTCATCAGGAGCGTCAAGCCCCCAATGGACATCAAAGCGGTGGCAGCGCTTGGCATCAAGTCGACAATGGGTTTTCCAACGGTCATGGGCGTGGTTCTGCAGGTGGGGGTGGTGGCAGTGGAGGGCGAGATGATCGCCGGGGAGACGGACGTGATTGGAGGGCACGCTCTGCGTTCTCCACACCTAGCGACACGGAGAGCGAGGACAGTGAAGAAGACGGAAGGCGACCTCCAGCCCAGCGGTCGCGATCGACTGCATCAGAGGAAAGTTCCACTTCGGAGGATGATAACGTTCCCCTTGCGCAGAGTATTCCTACGGCATTACGTGCTCAGCGGACCATCCGAAAGCAGGTGCGCGATGAAAAAAACGAGCGCCGGAGGCAACGTGCGTTGCTACGTCAGCAGCAAAAGCAACAACAAAATCAAGATCGGAAGTTAGTGGGTGAGGGACATCATGCGCAGAGGAGTCCCAACCTCCCACATGCATCGAACCAGCCCGTGCCGTCATCATCGCGTTCAGCTCGTTCCCGCACTAAAACGCTTCCCGGCAACACTTCGCGGCCTATAGTAGCCGAGGATCTCGTGAGACGGTTGAAGGACATTCAGGACCTGAGTGTACCACCACCCTCCTTTTTGAGCAGACAACAAATTTCGCCATCTGGGTCTGTTTCCCGTTCGGACCAAATTATACAGCGATCCGAGGGACATGCAAGGGTCCCGAGTATAGGTACCCAAGACAAATCTATCCGGCCTATGCGGTCGTTTCACCGTCCAGGCACGGCAGATAGTGCGCGAGCGCAGCCTCTACCCCTACCCCCCCTGTCCCATGATACGTTCCGACTTGGCCGCAGTGCAACGACGGCCTCGCGCTCTGTTCGGCAGCACGATCAGTCTGAGACCTCCCTTCGCCGCATCTCACCTGGTCCTCTATCCAAGTCTTCTCGAGCAAGTGATGGTCCGCATCGACCGTCAGCGACTTCCACTAATCCTTCTGCCTCGCAACGCACATCCTTACCACGTATATGCGCCGATGTTCCGGATCCCACTCCAGCCCCCCCGTCTGTGTCGAGGGAAATGAAACAGGTCACATGGCAGCAGCGGATTTTTGTTGTGGATTTACAACGGTTCAACACGGTTGTGATGAACCCGGCGACGACTGCAAGTGAAGTGATGGACACTTTGGAAATTCAAGGTCAACTAGCTAATTGGGCTGGTGTGGGTGGATGGATGCTCTTCGAAGTTTCCCAGGATTTTGGTATGGGTGGGTGCCACTCCTTTTTGACAAGTCCGCCGCATATTGCTAACGCAATGACGCGTAGAACGACCAATCCGAAATTTCGAGGTGGTATCGGAGGTGATTAATTCTTGGGACAAGGACAAAAGTGTCAACCTGCTAGTAGCAAAGAAAACACCGCTGGCCTCTTTGCTACATCCATCTGTATGTACCCATCCTGTTGTCGTGTTCAAGGCAAAGTTTATCTGCTTCCTTTACAGGCCATGCCATCTAGCTCGCCTATATTCAGTACCTACGTTGAGTGGGAGAGTAAACCTCGGAAGTGGAACAAAAGATGGCTTGAATTAAGAGAGCAAGGCCTTTGGCTCTCCAAAAAGGACAACGTGATTATATATTGCTAGTCTTCAATGTCATGGGGGCGAACTTAACAATCTATTTCCTCAGGGAAAAGACGAAATATTCCTCTGTTCTCTAGCCAATTTTGACGCGTACGTCGTCACGAGGATTCACAAATCTCCGAAACCATATATCTTCGCTATCAAGTCAACCGATAACCTCTCTTTCTTTGAGAATGCAGCGGATTACCTCCATGTGTTTTGCTGCTCCGAGAAAGATGGGAAAAAATGGCTAGAAAATGTTCTTCTTGCCCGTGTAAGTGATGACGTCCTCGTAAATTATTATCACCTCAACGTCTGTTACAGTCCTACTTTATCAACCAGGAACGGAACACGCTCTCATTAGGTGTCTCATCTGGCAAAGCCCTTTCTCGTGCGGGTACACGGAAAGGATCACGCACTGTGCAACAAACGCTCGTGCATGTTCCTACGCCTACTAGCATAACACCCTCACAGGCGTACACTTTTGAGCCCGGATCGCTGCTTTCCAGGCGATGATTCACCCTGCTGAACACTATATTTCACTACCATCTACGCCGCTCTTTAATTTAAGACTAGCCACCTGTGCTTCCCTCCCTCCGAATTGTCTTGTATACTCTCCAAACGCTGTCTGTTCACACCTACTATGTTCACTCATTAGAGCCATGGCGTTCCCTGGACGTTTGTATGTGTATCCGGGTATTAATAGTGATGTACCTCATTTTTCTAAAGGTGCCTTGATTGGGCAAATCAATCAGTATTTCAACATATTGACCATACGCATACGTTAACGGTACATGGCGCTCGCTCTGGACAGCTCAGTCCCCTGCTTTCTTCTGCTTCTTCCTTGCGGGCTCATCACCGTCTTCTCCCTTAGAGGCCGGCGCCTTTGTAACCGGTTTCGGCTTCGGTTTTGGTTTGGGCGCAGGCTTCTCGTGCTCTGAGTCGACCTCCATCAGATCTTCCACTTCCACCTCGCCGCCTTTCTTTGGCTTTGGCTTGGGTTTCGCCTTTGCCTTCTTTGCCTTCTCGTCCCCTTCATCCCCATCCCCATCACCACCATCCGTCTTTGGCTTTTTCTTCTTCGTTGACCCGGTTGCCTTGTCACCACCACCTTTGGTCGCAGCCACCGCCCCGGTCCCCGCCGCCGCTTTCGCCTTTTTCTTTTTCTGCGCCTTCATCATGTCGCGGTCGCCGGAGGCGTCGGATGCCGTGGCGCCTCCCTCCGAGTCCGAGCTCGTGTCAGTCGGCGAACCTGAGTCCGAGGACGACGCTTCGAAGTCATCGTCTGTACCGGTGTCACACACAAACAAAAGAGAAAGGACGTCAGTGGAGGTGAGTCGGAGGGAGAAGTGGGAGAGGGAAAGGGAAGGGTCCCGAGTTGTGTCCTTTCACCATCTTTTCCCTTACTTACCGTCTTCGCTGTCGTCGTCGTCATCGCGCGCCCGTCGAACGCGTGGCTCCTCGTCGTCGTCACTCGCCACACTCTGCATCTCTTCATCCGACTCGTCTCCCCCTGCGGCGAGTAGCAGGTCGCCATCCGGCACCATCTCGTTCTTCACCCTAACCTTCTTATCTTTGAGATACGCGTCCGTCGGCTCGTGCTCTTCTTTATTGATCGATGTGAACGTGTACTCGGGTCCGTGCTTCGTGATGATCTGCATGTCAAACGTGCGCGCGGTGGCAATGCCGGCGCCCACGCGGGAAAAGACGACCTGATGAATGTCGGAGATCTCGATGAGCACCGGCTGCTTGGAGACGAAAAAGATAAATTTCTCGAGCATGAATAGATCGCCTTGCACGGCTTTCAGGTTGGCTTTGAGGCCAGGATGTCCATTTCGGCTAAAGGCAGTGTAAATTACCTTTTAATAATATTAATAATGCATGCAGGGCATACCTCTGGAAGCTGCCGGCGCTGATAATTTTCTTCTTTGACAGAGCGCGGAAAACACTCGACACAACCTCGAAGGTAGGATCCTCGTAGTGTTTCTTCAGTCGGTCATACTTTGCAATATCCTCCCTAACCGTACAAAGATTACGTCAACGAAAACAGAAATCAAACGACACGCACTCGCTCATGTTCAGCTCAGCGGTTATCTCCTCCTCCCGACTGAATTGCATGACTAGATATTGGTAACGGGTCTGGCCTTGTCGAATGGGAATATTGAGGCCAAGCTTGAAAGCAAAAGTCAGCAGAGCGGTTTGGCGTAAATTTTTCAATGCGCATACGATAAAGAGAATATGCAGGTCGTCTTTTGGTAATAAAAAGAGCCTTGAAATACTCGTGTACACGATCTTGTAGTCGTAAGTTTTTCCGCGTAGCCGTAAGAAGTCCGGGAACATGTCGACGTCGTATCGGCCTCTGGGAGTTAGGACAAGGACTTCCTCGAAGCTTAAGATGATATCGCCCGACACATGTCCCAGTTCAGCCTTTTCTTTGATGGCATCGTGGAACGCCTGCGCGGCGCTCACTTCGTCACCATCGTCCTCAGCATCCGACTTGTTCGAGCCGGCATCGGAGCCCCGTGCGCGCGTACTTTGGCCAGGCACAAAAAAACGGATCTCTACCATCTCATCGGGCTGGCCTTTTGAAGGCTTTTTCCCGGCGGAATCAGAGGGTGCCATAAACTCTAGGGAGACCTCGGTGCGTCCCGCGATGTTCGAGTTGGCAACATACTGTAGGGGAAGCTCAAAAGAGGTTTTGTTGCCGACAAGGAAGGCAAGTTCGTCGCCTGTTAATGACGGGGGTGAATATGCCGAGTTGTGTAGGTGACTAAGGCAAGGGCGCACCCCGGAAGTCCGTCACTCCCCAATTCCAGCCTCTGAATGAAATGTCCTCGATTTCCAACGTGATACTGAAGTGCTGCTTCAGCAAGCTGGAGAGCTTGTCATGGTCCTGAGTGCGACGCCAACAGTCAAACGGACGTTAAGGACTTGTACCATTAAGTATGGACTCACATCTCGTTCGAAGCCGTCGAAAGCCTCCCTGCGGCGGTCCTTTAAGCCAATGCGAAGCTGAAAGCCTCTTGCTACACGAAGCCAGCGTGCCCATTTGATATCCGCCGATGACATGGCAATAACGTTTTCTGTTTCCTCTGCTCTCCACGCCATGCCGCTGGAAGCGATACGAAATTCTGGCAGAAAGATCAGTGTTGGAGAAGGCTCGTAAACATGGTGACGAATTACACACTTCCTGGGTGGGTGGAGAGCCCATGATACACCCTGTCGAACTGGGTCGTCATCTTTAGAGGACAGGACAAGGACGCGTCTGGCGGAGTGTGAACGCGCGCACGCGTTTGTCTCTCCTTTATCTCATCATTTCACTTGCATGGGCAGTCTTGAAGCACTCTCCCGTAATACTCAGGAGCGGACGTTCTGCAAATGGTGCAGCGCACCCTTATATATGCTCGACCTCGGTTGTTTTTATCACGCTATCTTAGGCTAAACACCAAGCTCGAGACGAACGGCTACCCTCCGATGTCCTCTCTCGTGAAGGACCTTTCAGATGGTGTCAGACTCATTCAGCTTATGGTGAGTTCCCAATCTGATTTCTCGCTTTCGTCCCCGACCGTGGATCTGCCCTTCGACCAGGAGATCATGGGTATGTAGCACCTAACGTCCTTGATTGTCCAAAACCGACCCGCGGTATATATAGGCGATACTTCTCTCGGACGCTACAACAGGAACCCGCGCATGCGCGTGCAGAAAGCGGAGAACGTGAACAAAGCGCTTGAGTTTATCACTTCTCGTGGCGTCAAGTTGACCAACATAGGACCTGAGGGTAATTCCTTTGTCGTTCTCTCCTACGTCTCTCATTAATTACTCACAGATATCATGGATGGAAACCTAAAGCTTATCCTCGGGATGATCTGGACGCTGGTCCTACGATTTACGATAGCTGATATCAAGTGCGATATCTCGCCCTAGAGCCCCCAGTATCTCATGACAGATACGCTGATCATATTCTTGCCTTCAAGTGAAGAAGGCCTCTCCGCTAAAGAAGGCTTGTTGCTCTGGTGTCAACGAAAAACTGCACCGTATAAAGAAGTTGACGTCCAGGATTTTTCATGTAGTTGGTCCGACGGACTTGCGTTGTTTGTGTTTTTTTGTTTTCGTATTTGCCTTACAAGCCTTGATCTGATCACGATGTCCCAGGTGCGCTTTGATTCATTGCCACCGACCGGATCTGATAGACTACGACAAACTAGACAAGGTAAATATGTACGTTCGGTGGCTCCTACGTCTAACAGCTCCCATAGTCCGACCGCCATGGAAATACCCAGCTAGCATTCGATGTTGCTGCCCAGTCACTTGGAATTCCAGTTTGTCTTACGGTTGTTTAGAAAGGGAGACGTCACGTCGCTCATGTAATGGAGCTAGCAATTATTAGAAGTTGCAGATCTTTGCGATTCGGATCGACCAGACGAACGTAGTGTTATGACCTACGTTGCTAGCTATTTCCACGCGTTCTCATCTCAAGGTAAGCATTTGTTCATAAACGTAATGCACTGTCTCATCCTTCATTTGACCAGACCAAGCGGAAACAGTTTCCCGTCGCATTGAAAAGTTCGCAGACCTCATGCAGTCCATTTGGGTCAGCAGAAATGACTATGAGCGCCGGGTTCGAGCCGTGCGTGACTGACTTCTCCCCCGGGTCAGTGGGCTGAGAAAGTAATGGCATCATAGCTTCTTTCCGCGCTCAGAGAGACACAGGAAAACTGGACTTCAGTGAAATTCACAGGCACATATGCGGATGTGAAAGAACACGCCGCTAATTTTGCGGCCTACAAACAGACCACTAAGAGGACGTGGGTGACGGAAAAGCAGGACTTGGCAACCCTGCTCGGTAACGTTCAAACGAAGCTCAGGACTTACAAATTAAGACCTTATGTGCCCCCCTCTGGCCTTGCCCTTTCTGTTAGTCGATCACTTAAAAAACCTGGTGGACTGAGTTTACATCTTGACAGGATATCGACGACGCGTGGGAGATCCTCTTAGCTTCTGAAGCACGCCGCTCGCGAGCCATCAATGCGCAAATACGAGAGTACGGTTCTTATAAAGCCTTGTGGTCAAAGTAACCTAATTCTGTGGTAGTATCCAGGAAACTCTCCGTAAGAAGTTCGCAAAGCTGGTTGACGATTTTCGGGGGCGCCTACGCGACGTCTCTCTCGAGTTGTCTGCAGTCGAAGGACCCTTGGAAGAGCAGCAACGCCTAACAGAGAAGATTCAGACTCGAATACCCGCACTTTCTGAGGCTTTGGAGACCGTCGAGGCCGCTGAAGCCGAGTGCATTGCTGCAAAGGTTGAAGAAAACGACTATACTGTATTCACGTGCCAGGATCTTGAATTTGAGCTCGAGCTTGTGGTGCAGAGTATAGCGAAGAAAATCTCATTCATTGATAACCAGGTATAGTATATGTTTCCTCGCGCCGACGTTTTCTAACCAACGTGGTCGCAGATTGTGTCGCGAAATATGACCAATCTGACCCCGGCACAGATCGAACAATTCGAGAGCACATTCCGATACTTTGATAAGGATGAGACTAACACGCTCAATATTTCCGAGATGGCTGCTGCCTTGGCTAGTTTGGGTATTGTATACACGGTGGGCTGGCTCTTTCTTGACTTCAAAGGGCTACATCGATGATTGCCGACGAAGGACGAGGACCTTGATATCATCTACGATCAATTGCTTCAAGAATATGGCGCAATCACCTTCGAAGCTTTCATTAATCTCCTGGTATGCCCTTCATAGGGCCTCACCCCTTCTGAGCTGGGTCTGACATCGAGCAGGTCGACATCACAGAGGATCAGACTTCACCTGACCAACTGCGCGAAGCTTTCCAAGGGGCTGCGAGTAACAAAGTACGTACCTTGAGAAGCACAATTTCTCGGTCTGATGGGAACACTGATCGACGACTGCACAGCCATACGTGACAGAGTTGGACTTGCGCTTGGCACACATATCCACCAGTGCAATTGAATACCTACGGGAGGTGATGCCACCAACGTCAAACGGCACAGGGGAAGCTGAGTATGACTACGACGCATGGCTAGACAGTGTATTTGAGTAGCGAGTAGCGAGGCGGAGGTGTCTAGAAAAGGCTATTATTATCTAATCATGGCGATTGCCGAAAACACAGCCATCGCGATACGCAAAACAAACAACAGAAACCGAGGAAAGGCCCGCAGTCAGACTGTTCTTCTTCCCTCTCCTCTCCAATACTCACCCACCCACGTAGCAGAGATGGTGCGAGAACATGCCTATCCACGCACCAGAAGTTTTCCATAACAGCTTCCTAGTCGTCTGGTGTTACTGTGAACCCAAACTGCCTGGAGGAGTTTCAGGTTCTGAAACTTAAGAAGAAGCTCAAATACATCATCTTTACGCTCAGTGATGACAAGACTGAGATCGTTGTGTTGAAAACGTCGACGAGCAGTGATTACGACGAGTTCCTCGTTGATCTACCCGAGGATAAGTGCCGCTGGGCCGTGTATGACTTAGAGTACGAGACTGAAGAAGGCAGCAAGCGTAACAAGATTGTCTTTTATTCCTGGTATGTCTTCCTCGAAAACACTCATGAACGGATCTCTTATTTAAAAAAAATAAAATCATTGTACCCTACCTTGTTTTGTTCTGGCAAATGGTAGGTCACCCGATAGTGCGAGGATCAAGGATAAGATGGTGTCTGCGTCTTCGCGGGACGCCATTCGACGCTCTCTCGTCGGCATTGCAGTGGAGGTGCAAGGCACCGATTACAGCGAAGTGGCCCACGAGACTGGTAAGTTGCCTTCCCTTTCTCCGTATGCGATCCAAAGTCTTACCATTTGTTCGATTCACTTAGTCTTGGACAAGGCACGGCGCGGCGCCCGTTGATTGTAGACACTTCCTTCCCTCCTCCAGCCAGTTTTCTACCCACACCTCCTGCCCTCAACCCCGCGTGCTAGTTATCGCCTGCAGAAGAAGAGAATTAAAGTTCTACCGAACTGCTGTTGGAAAATAAATCCTCATCACATTACTGAATATACGACTTGTTTTCTCTCATGATACGTTTGAACGCCTCGGCGATCTAAGAATTGATACTTGAGCAGTGGGCGGATTCATGAGGTCTGGATGATATCAGAGGCCTTGGGGCTAGCTCTCGATGATGCGACCCACAAGATACACTCAAGATAAGAGGGATAAGATACGTTATTTCATTTCATCGCAGAATAAGGTATGGACGATTTAACAACCTTGAACCCTATCTTTTACCGTGCCAAGGAAAACGCGGCCGCTCATGCCTCGAAGACGAACTGGGCACCAACCTTGTGCGCAGGACCCGAAGGGCTCGCCTCACTGAGCTGCTGTGTATCAAGGGCGAGACCAAAGGAGGCCTTGACACCAGGACGGAGCGCCTGGGTATAGCCTAAATGCGAAATGTCATGAACGGTCGCACTACGGCCCAAGGCGTGGAGGAAATCCTACCGAGCGCAAGAACACCAGCATTGTTAATTTTAGCCTTGATAAAGGCAGCCGAATCGAGGTAACTAGGCAATGGGCGGGGCCACGTCAGGATCGAGACGATTATTCCGAGACGGAGAAAACTTTGCACATACGCCTTGGTGCCAACTTCAAGTGCGACACCCGGGGAGGTGGCCTTGGTATCATATACGGCCTTTGCGCCAGCCTCAACATCGGGGCTTACACGGTGGTAATAGCTTGCAGCGAAAGTCTTGAAGTTGGAGAGACCATGCAAAGTGACGGCGTACTCGGGCGCAGAGAAGCCGAATGCACCTGAGTACTTGTCGACACGGCCCTCGGTAACGTTATAGGAAGCCTCTGCGCCAAGAAGAAAGCCGTCGCGACCAAAAACAGCATCGGCAGTGAATGTCGGGCCCTTTAGGATCCAAAATGAGTCCGAGAGGAAGAGACAGAGCAACCACACCAACCTTGAAGACATCCAAGACCGCACGGGAGTGCAAACCCGGCTGCTTGTAGGCTGCACCGAGAAGCACAGACTTGGTGTTCTTTTCCGGATTGAGGATGCTGGTGGTCTCGAGTTTGAGACCCTTGGCGATCTGGTTCTCGAGCTCAAATTGGGTGCGGAGCGCGTTGGAGGTGGACCAGGCCTGCGTGAGGGTAAGGCCGTGATATTTGTCAGTGTATTTGCCCTCTAAGTTGCCTGAGACGAGGGAGGTCTTTGAGTCGCGGGATCCATCGACCTTAAAGGTGACGTTGGAGGGCGTCGCCGTCTTAACCTCGAGAGAAGTACCAGAAAAATGGTAGTCCTTATTGAGGAGATCGTTGGAAGACTTGCCGAGGTCCTACATATGCAAATAATGTAATTAAGAAAAAGAATTGATCTACACTCGAACTGACCTTCCAGGATGGAGGAACGGGCTGAGGAAGAGACATTATGGAGGATAAGCGAGCAGAACAAAGTGGGAGATGGTGCGTTGGCAGCGGAGCGGAAGACGAGACGAGAAAAGGAACCGACCAACTATGTCCCGTGACCGTGGGAAGAGGCGACGAATAGGTTCGGCCCGGAACTCGGCTGCCGCGGCCAGCTGGCTTGGCCACCACCCAACCACAAATGCCCGTAAAGTACATTTCTGGCGATGTGCGTAAACCACCCTGTCACCCTGTAGTACTGTAGCAGGTTTGATATCCCCTTTTTCAGGATCTCTCCGCGATCATTAAGAGCGACAAGCGTCCTGGCAAGGACTATCTCGTAGTAGACGTCCGCGATGCGGATTTCATCGGAGGGAACATCATCAATTGTCGCAAGGCACCCTCGGCGACATTCCTAGACAATCTAGATGGCTTGGTCCGGGACTCTAAACGGGTACCGCAAATCATCTTTCACTGTGCGCTGTCCCAGTCACGGTGAGTCCCACCACACGATCTCTTAATGTTTTTGACTGTCTCAAGCGGTGTTTAGGGGCCCAAAGGCGGCGCGAGTAAGCTTAAGATGTACTTGATAACCCCTGATCACTGATGTGTACTTGATGCCATTCCCAGATCTACAATGATCGACGCAAACAGCTACAGAACGACGAGGATACGCCCCAAGACGTGCTTATCCTCCGCGGGGGGTTTACCGAATTTCAGGCAAAGTTCAAGGTAACGTCTCTTGGCGTTAAATGCCCACCGCCTCGCTTACTGAAGGATACCAGGACGACCCACAACTGGTAGAAAATTGGAGCAAGGATATTTGGGCTGTCGACTGGTCGTTCTGAAAGCAGCTTGAGAGTGTTCTTGTGATGCAGCCATTTATCCTCCAGTCAATTTACCCGGTGGAATAAGGGTTATTTATTTGAGATAGGTCAACTGTGCATGTTTTTTTCGTGTAGCGAATATACCATTTGTGTGTTTTGGCGCAAGCTATGCGTCATGGTGACGTCTCGGAATCCTTAGGCTTTGCGATCATTCGTTTGGGAAGCTGTTCAACAACAGTTTGTACGCGCCGGCGTTCTTCCTGAATATTCCGCTGGCATATCGTCCTACGTGGGGGAGTGCGTTCAGACCACACGTCTTCGTGCCCGTGCGCAGACGGGAGAGATATAAAAACACGCGCGTACCACATCCCGAGAGAAACGAACATAAAGGTCCCCACAGCCCAATTACATGCCGCAAACGGACCTATGCCGGGAGCGGCAACCCCCTCCACGTCAGCAGGCCAGTACACAGTTCGAAGAAAGGCGAGAGACGTACGGACGCTGAAACCACGTATGACGCCGATGCCGACGCCACTCGCAATCCCGCTCAATAGGCTATTTCGTGCACACGGGATTTCGCCAATCCGTTGCAGGTCATATGGTGATAATCTCTACTGGTATGCCCCCCAGATCGACGTTGGCCGTGACACCATGAATTAGCACAGTTGGCAGCACAGTACGCGAAAACGGAAGGAGAGCAGAAGTAAGTCGGTATACCTTGCATGCCTCGCGCACGTCAGCCCAGTAATTTCCTGTCGTCTCGGTCTGGTAAATTGGACGGCGTGGCGTCGAACTACTGGACATCCCAGGTGGCGGATTTGGGTCTTCTGAGAGCTTCTGTTCGGGTACTGGGGTAGTCATTGTGGACAGTTGGGCTTAAACCTTGAGTGGTTGCAAAAAACGAGGCAATGGTCACAGGACTGTAAGTTCACAGCATTAACTTAATCGGGACAAGCCCTGAACGGCCTGAACGTCTGAACCGCAACACTACATCTTCCTCTTCCCTCATGGTGATTGGACAAAGATGACGGCGAACGAGGAGACTTAATCTTCCTCCATGAGAGCACTGGATTCGAACACACAACAGAAATATCCACAGTATCACGACGACGATGCACCCATTACCGTTTTATAAAACTTGGAGATGTGACGCTAAAGTCCACTGTCCACAGGTGGTTATGGTTTCGACTTGAGTGTGGGTGTAGATAAAGGTGGTAGATGGAGCTGTGATACAGCTCGATCAAGAGTACGTTAAAGGGTACAAAATGAAAACAGGAGCTATGAAGACTAAATAATACGTTGAACTACAGAATGCATGGTGGATGCATTATGGACACGGTGCAGTCGTTTATTTGTAAATGGGACTAAAGTGAGGGCGGGCATGCATGCGGTTTATTTATGAGTAGCTCGATTACGTATACAATCCCAATCGTTAAAGTGGTATCAGCAAAAGTGGTATCAGCACGTGCGTCGTGCGTCTATTTCCGACTTTGCTGCCTGTGCAGACTTGGCCAATTGCCAGGAACATCAAGGGAACTAAGATGCACAATACTGTAAATCCTAGGGCGAATGACCATTTATTAATACGGAGCAGAAGAGGGCACATCGCCAGCCTTCGGCTTGTCTTACTGTAGTATATATCTATGGCCTCTCCAGAGGCTTTAAACGCGTAGGTTCATCGCTGCCCGAAGCCACACCTAGCATCTGCGAGCTGAATCCCTTGTCGGAATCAAACGAACTTACCCGGACAGATCCTTCGCGGCATGGCGCGATATGACGCTGAGAGCGGGCGTGATACGAAGCGGGTAATGATGCTACGTATACGAAAGCGCTCTGGGGAGAAGACCTCTAAATCATTAGTATATATCCAGGTCATCAAGCATTTTCAAGTGACTGATTAGATTGCCCGCAAGGCGTCACGACACAATCCGCGCTTCCCAATACAGCGAAGTAATGATGAAGCATGCACAAGGGCGACGAAGAATCATCTATACGTTTGACTACGGCTACAATTATTTACTATTTATATATACTTTGACACTAAGACAGCGACAATCCCTGCAAAACACTGGTAACCACCGCTTACCCATGTCTCACTACAAGTAGGATCTACTTTGTCCGGCCTCTACACTTCTAAAGGGGCGACCTCATTTACAGCAGGATAATCGACATATCCGATCGCGGCCTCTGGGATGTAGAATGTGTCACGATTATATGACGACAAGGGGAACCCTTCTCTCAGACGCAACGGAAGATCAGGCTGTGGAAATATCCCTGTGAGATCAGCTTACATCCCATAAATGAAAGGAGGGGACTCACATTCGCAATGAAATGTCGACCAAATGCGACCAAACCTCCATGCTTCTCTACCGTGCTGGCAGCAGAGGCACGATCGAAACCACCTGCAGCAATGTAGGGGGTATCACCAACGGCCTTCCGCAATGCCTCACTGGGTTGAACATTGCCCTGATCGGAGATATCTCCATCCGAGTCGCCACGGACGCGCGATTCGACGACATGGATATAGGCCACGTTCGGGTGTGCCCTACGGATGCTCTCTACGAAAGTCGTGAACGTTGGAAGCGGGTCATTCATACCCATGCCTATCAATGTGCAACAAGGTTAATGATTCTGCGGCGTGGATGCGCTACGAGTCCAATATATATTACCTTGGAATTTGGACCAGGGGCTTATACGGACAGCCGTCCTTTCAGGGCCTACAGCGTTTGCGACCGCATCAACTACCTCGAGCGGAAAGCGCAAACGGTTTTCAACTGATCCGCCGTACTCGTCCGCACGGTGATTGCTTGGTGTTTGCAAGAATTGGTCCAAGAGATAGCCATTAGCAGCATGTACCTCTACGCCATCAAACCCGGCCGCCATAGCATTTCTCGCAGCCTTGGCGTACAGTTGAACGTAGTCTTTGATCTCAGAGACTGTAAGCTCCCGTGGTATGACTTGCTCCTTATCACCAGCATGTGAGCCGAGCGGGATGGGACTGGGGGCGACGAGGTCGAAACCGCCTTCTCGATTAAGGACACCGGGTTTCGCTGTACGGCCGAGAGCCCAAAGCTGGAGGAATATAAAAGAGCCATTTGCGTGCACGGCATCGGTGACCTTTTCGATGTCAGCAAACACACAATTATTGTATTAAACGTGGGATGATCTACGAACCGCCTTCCATCCTGCGATCTGTGCATCATTCCAGATACCCGGGGCGTTTGCGTACCCCCCCGCTTGAGAAGCAATAAAGGTGGCTTCGGTGATAATAAGTGTCCCAGGAACACTGGAACGCTGTGAGTAGTATGTCTTGGCAAGTTCACCATGTACGTGGTCTTTGTTTGCGCGAAAGCGCGTTAAAGGTGCCATCACCACGCGGTGCTGAAGGTTCATTGCACCGACACGGATGGGTTGGAAAAGAGCAGAGACGGCAGAGGACATGACGGTATGACTTGGAGAACGAATAGACAGAAAATGAAAAACAGATATTGACGAGATAATTGTATGAAGAGGCCCGGACTGCTAAAGTGTGTTGTTTGAATACTCGCAGTAAAGTATGTCGGCTTTTATATCTGGGCTCGCACATGAGAAAGTCACATTTTCAATCTTTCTGCTGAGTCATGACGCAGATGACTGATAGGGACGAGAGATATGGATGGATTTGTAATGGTTCAATGGGTTCAGGTTGTGCCGAACCAACCTTGTCACCAGTCAGCAATGTTTCTAAACGTTAACGTTAACGTTGTTACCGACCCACCTTGCACTAGGCAGTGACACACACTGTTCGTTGTCGTTTCTGACGAGATACCCGCGTACTGAGACAGCGCCTTATTTCTCCATTCCTTCACTTTGTGATACAACACCTTCGAGATCAGTATCAACGTAATAGCGGCTTGAGGCGACGACCATCTTTCGCCGCCACTCCCTCCCGACCCCTATCCCAGGCGCATTCTAACTCCGGGGTTAGGGTCGATTGCGATGTTGCGGTTCTCGAATCTTTTCGTTCGTTTCTCTTCGTAACGGATGACCCAGCCCGGGAACTCCACGAGCATATATTTGAAGCGTTTTCTCTCGCATAGAGGAGCGTCACATGCTTGATACGATGCCCTTATAACTCGTGTCATCTCTCGATGACACTTTGACGACGTTTATCGTTGGCACGCAAGATCCATTCACATCATCTAGCCCAACCCAGCTACGTCGATTATGAGGGACCCCAGTGCTGGGAACCATGGCTGGCCTGGGTTACTCTTCGGGAATTATTCTACTGTCCAGACGTGGCCCTACCTCCTTCCCGGAATTCCCTCTTTGAGGTGTGCGCAGTCACCGGTCCGTGTTTGGATAGCAGTTACGTGGAGCGCTCCTTCAGACTCTCACTTCATTCTGTGTTTGTGCCCAACAACTGCAGGCCTTGGAGCCCAGCCACACCATTCCGAGTGTCCAGCTCCATTTAGCGTGTCTAGCCACCGGAAGTGGTGGGTGAACTCTGTAGGCTTCACTGACAATTACATGGCACATCCCGATAATGTCAGCGAACGAAGTAGACTAGGGAAATGGGTAAGATGATACACAGGTTATTCGATAGACAATCTTCGATGGGTGAGTAGGGGTGAGTACGTTCTGGTGCCTCATGTGCGGTTAGGTCTATATAACTACCGCAGCTCTACAATCCAATATCTGCTTTGGCCTTTACGCCATCAAAGCAGCAACCTCGTTCACGAAAGGGTAGTCGACATATCCAATCGCAGCCTCTGGAGTGTAAAACGTGTCACGATTATATGGTGTCAACGGGAACCCTTCTCTCAAGCGCAACGGAAGATCTGGCTGTGGTACGTTGATGCCCGGGTCAAGATTCAACTTTACACCGGGGAGTTGGGAGGACTCACGTTCGCAATGAAATGACGACCAAAGGCGATCAACCCACCATGCGTATCTACCGTGCTAGCAGCGGAGGCACGATTGAAGCCACCTGCAGCAATGTAGGGGATATCACCAACGGCCTTCCGCAATGCCTCGCTCAGTTGGACATTACCCTGATCGGAGATATCTACCTC
This sequence comes from Lactifluus echinatus, assembly GCA_003315975.1. Lineage (NCBI taxonomy): Eukaryota > Fungi > Basidiomycota > Agaricomycetes > Russulales > Russulaceae > Lactifluus > Lactifluus echinatus. Next base: position 77,590 of record QFEA01005070.1, read on the forward strand.
CGAGTCGCCACGGATGCGCGGCTCGATGACATGGATATAGGCCACGTTCGGGTGCGCTGTGCAAATGCTTTCTACGAAAGTCGTGAATGTTGGAAGCGGGTCTTCCATACCCATATCTAGCAAAATGCACGAGGGGCCAATGAGTCTGGGCTCTCCACGCGCTAGACGATGTCATATATATCCCTTGCCTTGAAAGTCGGACCAAGGACTGATGCGGATAGCTGTTCTTTCCGCACCCACAGCACTCGCGACGGCGTTGACTGCCTCGAGAGGGAAACGCAGACGGTTTTCAAGTGAACCACCATATTCGTCCGCGCGGTGATTGCTTGGCGTCTGCAAGAACTGGTCCAACAGATATCCGTTGGCCCCATGTAACTCCACACCGTCAAACCCGGCTTCAATCGCGTTGCTAGCCGCTTTTGCGAAGAGTTGTGCGTACTCTTTGATCTCTGAGGCCGTGAGTTCCCGTGGTATGACTTGCTCCTTATCACCGGCTGTACGTGTATTGAGCGGAATAGGACTTGGAGCAACGAGGTCGAAACCTCCTTCTTGATTAAGGACAGTTGGGTCAGCTGTGCGGCCGAGGGCGGCGAGTTGAAGAAATATAAACGAGCTGTTTGCGTGTACGGCATCGGTGATCTTTCATATGTCAGCACACAGATCCAACTGTGGTAATAATGCGCGCGAAGCCCTACTCACGGCCTTCCATCCTGCAATCTGTGCGTCGTTCCAGATACCTGGGATATTTGGGTACCCTCCTGCTTGAGGAGCAATGAAGGTACCCTCGGCGATGATCAATGTTCCCGGGACGCTAGACCGCTGTGAATAGTACGCCTTTGCGAGTTCACCATGAACGTGCTCCTTGTTTCCGCGAATGCGCGTCAAAGGCGCCATCACGACGCGGTGCTGAAGATCCATTGCACCGACTCGGAGGGGTTGGAAGAGAGCAGAGATGGTAGATGACATGATATTTTGAGTAGGTAATAGTTTGAGTGGGCAATATATGGAGAGGTTATGGGATTTGTATACGGGAGAAGGCTTATTTGAACTCGCGGAAAAGTAGCTCATTTTATACTAGAACTCGTCGCACTGGCATGACAGAGAAAGTTTCCATCATCGTACTAATCACTAATCATGACATGCGATTACGATATCGTGATGAAGCAGGCCCAGCGGCTGCTAGCATAGGAACGGGCCAACCTCGGCCTTGGACGTATTTGAACGGTCGCGGAAAGTAGCTCACTATATATACTCGAATTCGCACTGACATGCATATGGGGGAGAAGTTCTCATCTAGCTTCCCACTGGTCATGGGTGATGTGGTTACGAATCTGTGCTGAGGTGCGAACGCCCGCCACCGGACTCTGAGGTCGACTTGTCGTTATAATAACTTACTGTACACTCGACCATAACCCCTCCGACGCGTTAACGTCCACCATCCTTCGTCCTGTGCTAACGAGATACCATTTGATCTTATTCCACTAGTACACTTTCCTTCCGGGTTTATATCCCTATCTTTATTTCACGCTGACACACTCGTGGAACTTACCAACCTCCCTGATCCTTTTTCAGATACCTGCTCTAGCTCGTCCAGTTGCTGTCGGATATTCACATTTGCCGTTTTCCTACCTTATCTCGCCTAGTTGAGGTCAGGTATTCCCTTCGCTTTGTCATCGCTGTTTGACGCTTTGTCATCGCATCGCTAGCGCTGTCTCATTGTCATCTTATCCACAACTATTTTCGAATTTTCGTTTCGCTGACCGTCAGCCGAAGCACATTGCGTAGCGTAAAACGTAACTGTCTTGTATATAAATATTTAAAAACTTTTGTCAAAGAGGCAGTCGAAAGCGTTTCCTTCTGCTTGCTTTGTCCCCCTCTTCGCCTCGTCGAATCATTCCCGCACTTTGCACACTTCCGAGCTCTTGCCTCCCTGCATCTCAATGCGTCTGTCGTCTTTTTTTGGCATCTGACCCTATGCCCTTTTCCGCTCTACTTCCGCCCGCCGGCGCTCGCGTCCACCACCGCCTGGTCTCATCCTTTCCAACCAGCCTTTCCCTCGCCTTCTCTCTGCCTTATCCCATTTCACCGAACTCACACGCGTACCGTACGGGTCTGTGCTACGGTTCAATAGGAGGAGAAGAGCTTGATCTGCATCTGTAAGCGGTATAGCTTGCTTTGAATTATAACAAAAAGAGACGACTCGGAAGACGCTTCATGGGTCATGAAGGGAATCCGAGCAATCTTTGGGCCGACGGTGTAAGGATAAGGAAGAAACCAAGCCAGAATTGAGGGATTTCAGCCATGGGCAGCCCAGGAAAGATGTAATTGTCCAGTTTACGTTCAATTCACTGTCAACACGTTACCACACTTCTTATGTCTTATGACACCCAGAGGGGATTTGAATTCGCAAATGCGTGGATCGCGTGCCGCTGGTCTCACCAGTAACCTCCGCCGCGGTTCCAAGTTATGCCAGCTAACCCAATCTCCTCGACTTTCTTGTCTTCCTCGGTCGGCCAGCAATGGACCATAAACGCTATACCACGAAGAAGTGGATCTTCCCGCTCACTAGGTAGTGACAGCGATATTGGTCTCGTCGTTCGTTCAATGCATCGCCGGCGGATAGGGCGTTGGTCGTTGGGAGGTCGTGTCCGATCTGACCCCCCGAACGTACAAAGTGAAGGTGATAAGAGGTGTTAAACGAATACATATACAGTATCAGTTTGGTTGCGTGTGACCACACCGGTCCGGTAAACTCCGGCATTCGCCAGCCGAATCAACGAACGACCATTTTCATTTTCATCTCAACAATGTCCGTAAACATTGTCAACGACCCACAGCAAGCAGATTTTCTCCATTCACTAGATACTGACAACGACATTGTTTCTTGGATCAATAATCTACTCCAACATGACGCCGACGACCCATCGGACCTCGTTTCTCTCGAAAAACACCTCAACCACATCATTCCGGCCCTTGAAGTTGCGTCCGAGGATCTCTCTCTCCACATCGAACGCCTTATAGACGAAATATCTCGTTCTGCCTCTCGCTTACCGTACGATCTTCACTTCATGCGCGATGGTGCACTCTCTGTCCAGGTCGCGCTCAACAATCTCACCGCACGTTCTTCTTCCTTCTCTCCACAGTCTTCGGCCACCCTTGATAAGCTCCATTCACTTGATATCATCAAGAAAAACATGGAATTGGCGCGAGATGTTTTGCGCGAAGCAGAATCATGGAGTACGCTCGAGTCCGAAGTATCCTCCCTTCTTTCCGAGCAGAATTATGAGAAAGCGGCAGAAAAACTCTCAGAGGCAAATAAGTCCATGATAGTATTTCAGAACACGCCAGAATATGAGGCCAGACGTGCGCTCATGGTGTCACTCCAAAATCAACTTGAAGCCTCTCTCAGTTCTGCCCTCATTGCGGCCATCAACAACCACGATGTCGTCCTCTGCCGCAACTACTACTCCATATTCGCCCATATCCAGCGTGACTCGGAGTTTCGAGCGTACTACTTTGGCTCACGTAGGAGTTCACTCGTTGGCTTGTGGCAAGACGCCAAACTTACAGATGTTGACATCTCGCCATCCGTCGTCGATGGTCAGACCACTTCCGACTTCCTTAATTCCTTCTTCGCCAGCTTCCTCGCTGTCCTCAATTCCGAGCGTGCATCCATTTCAGCCATCTTTCCAGACCCGCAGCTTACCCTTTCGACTTTCATCACCTCCACTCTCTCCGCACTTCAGCCGACATTTTCTGAACGTCTCTCTGCGCTTGATAGTCATTATGGGCCCGCAGTACTTCCTGAACTCATCACCATATTTCAGACGACAGAAAGATTCGCTGTCGCCGCCGATAAGATACTCGAGCGTACCGAAGCAATCTCTACTTTATATACTCCACCTAGCGATACAACAAATTTGGAATCAACGTCAACGTCATACCGGCGCCGATCCTCTCATGGAAGGCTCTCCATCTCTCGTCGTCTCTCCCTCTCTACCTCTATTCCAGGTGCATTCCAACTAACGGGGAGCGGACTCGATTGGGATACTGCGGTTCTCGAACCTTTTCTCGAGTATCAGGTCTCTTATGGTGTCCTCGAAACAAAGTTCCTTTCTTCGTCCCTTCCCGACTCATCACCTCCGGAACTTGACCCGGCGCGGGAGCTCCGCGAGCGTACACTTGATGTATTTTCTCTCGCGGAGGAGAGCCTTTCTCGCATGCATGTGTTTACACGCGGATACGGTGCCGCTGTGCTCGTGACATCTCTCGATGACTTTCTGTCAACATTCATTGATGGTTCACGAGTTTCAATCACGTCATCTACACCAATTCCGGCTACGTCCGTTACGAGGGGCTCTGGTGCGGAGGATCTGGCGGACCTGGATTACAGCCTTGAAGATTATTCTACTATCCAAGCTTGGTTACACCTCTTGGAATCCCTCCGCGGCGTACGTGGTCGCCTATCCGTCTTCGAATCTCAACTGCGTGGAGCGTTACTCCAGACTTCCACTGCATTCCGTGCTCGCGCCCAAGATCCACGTACAAGTGTACCAGGCACTACGCGGGGTGCACTATTACTGCTTTCAGAGTCAACACTCAACACATCTTCCCTTCAAGCTCTCCTAGACTCCATACACCTACCTGATGGCCGCCTTCCTAGCCAAGACTCTGTTCGCATGCCTGTTCCTCCACCGTTCCTTGTAAAAGCGCAGGCTGCCCTTGACGATGCTGCAAATCTCGTCCAGGGCTCCCTCCAGGCGGCAATGCTATCACCTCTTCACAAATTCCTTAGTAATTATGCCTCTTCACCTCTTTGGACGGGTTCCAGTCAAGCACCACGGCGAACAGCAGGCGCAGGAGCGACCAGCGATGCAGCGGTGCCAACGTTCTCGTTATCCCCAAGTGAGGCGATGCAACACGCTGCTGAGGGCCTGCTCAACCTCCCACGCCTCTTTGAGGTCTACGCAGACGACGACGTATTCGCTTTTTCTATTGAAACGCTGCCGCACGTCGACGCTACCCTGTTAGAGTCGCTCACGGAACCAGCTGTAGCTGAACCATCGCCTATGCACGCGCGTCGTTCATCCACTGCCCGCCCAGTTGCCACTGCTGCGCCCACCTTGGGTTTCACGCCAGAGGCAATTGCAAGCGTGTGGCTCTCATCCCTGGGCCTCTCGTTTATCAAACACATCACGCAAAACGTCCTTCCCTCCATACGTACGCTGACGACAGCTGGCGCGGCACAGCTGGCCTCGGATCTTGGCTACTTGGGCAATATCGTGAGCGCTTTGAGCGTGGAGAGCAAGGAGCTAACCAGGTGGATCGAAGTCGTTAGCATGGACGATGAAACGGGAAAAGCGACGGTGCTCGAGGTGGATAGTGCCGATTCGATATTCAGCTCGGTTGCCAAGATGCGTGGGTGGGTTCTCACGTAGGGGCCTGAGCATCGACAGGGTCGGTTTGGGGGATAAGATCTCTAGGGTTTGAGGTCCACCCTGAGATAGGTACGTTTGTTTCAATTTATGTCCTAGATTTTATTGAGTCGTGCATCAGGAGTATGGCAGGTCGAAATCAGTCCTCCAGGGATGATGCCGCTGTCTTTAACCCTGGCTCTCGAAAATGAAGTCATTGTCAGTTGCTATGGCACTTTGTGTGTAAATTACAACCCACGAGTGCCTCGTGATGGGGTGCAATTAAATTTATAAAAAAAGACTGAAGACAAATTATTGGGAACGACTACTGAGTCTAAGGCCCCCAAAATCTCCTTTTGTTGCGCGGGTTTACTTTGAATCACCATCATTGACAGCCTCTTTTGGTGCACGCCCCTACACGACCATTACAGTTGACTCTGTTGGTACCTGGGACATATGACGAGAATCCGATGAGGCAGACGCACCTTCTTGGTTTGGTCACGCGCCTTGCCCAACTCGGTCGGCTGCGGCTGAGCGTCCTCGTCGCTCTGAAGGGTGCCCTTTTTCGGTTCGACATGCGGTCGTGTTTGTTGTTCATGATCGGTCTCGGCCCCGCTCGTCTGGCCTGGAGCACCATCATCAAATTTGGCGGATTCGGCGGCTTCAACCTCGGCCCGTGCTGCCTCTTTTGGAGCATCCTGCGTCTGGGACACGGTATAGACGAAAAAGGAAAGATAAAGGTAGGTGAAAGCGGCAGAAGAGAGGGAGAGGACGAGCGCACCATTGCTTGGTTTATGGACGCTTTCACCTCTTCAGCCGGGACTTCCGTGCCTTCTGCGTCTGCGATTGTCCCCTCATCCTGAAATTGACAGGTCACTTGTCAGAGGGACGAGTGGAAATGGTATGCCCGCTCTCTAGCAGAGGGATAGGCGTACTTGGGTTGGCTCTGCAGCTGGATGAGGCGGGTTTGGGGTGTTCTCTGCGGGAGCGTGAGGCGCGCCATGTCCAGTAGCGTTATGCGCCTGATGCGGTTTAGAGCGTGCAGATGGTGAAAGCAGATATACGATCTAGAGGATACAATAGCATTGAGTATATGATATGATATAGATGAGTATGCGGATGTGACACGTGGCCAATTATCAGGAGGGGGATCGGGAAAGGGGAAGCTGACCGTCGGGAAGAAGACAAGGGCTGAACCAATCTAGTCGAGGTCAGATGGATGAAGAAGGGATGCAAAGGGGTTCGTGACTCACTATCCAGGGCTTGTCGCCGCTGCTCGACGCGGTGTGGTTGTGTGCGTTGGAGGTGAGTTGCCTAGACGGGGCAATACGTGCTTGCCGGGGTGCTACGCGACGCAAAGTCGGGGAAACGAAGCGAGCACCAAGACGAAAGGGCATTGAAGTGAGCGGGATGTGCGGGGTCACTGGTCACTGGTGAACGAGGGGCGTCAACAGCGCCGAGTTTTATGACGCCGGAACTGGGCCGGGGCGGCCGGTGATGATGACGTCGGGTTGACCCTCCGCCTCGGAGGATTATCGATTATCGACAGCGACGGTGACGGTGACAGGTGTTGAAGACGAGCACGAGCGAGTAACATATACACGATACACGTAACACACATCGTAGTGGGAATCATAAATCCGGCCCCACTCGCTCGCTGCACCTAACGAGTCCACCACCACCATCACACACCAACAGACTTCCCTTCGTTCCCACTTTTACCATGTCCAGGCATCCCAGTCATCACATTGACTTTTCTTTCGACCTCAATTTACCCATCGTGGCAGAGCCTCCCCCTGGCGAGCCGAGTGAACCGCCCGGCTCTCTCAAGCGGAGGGCTTCGTCCACTTTTGATGTGCGCGGCGACAACTCACGCAAGCGACTGAAGGAGAACTTCCCCCCGGACGAGACTGCCGATGCACAGACGCCTGCCCTCATTTCTGGCAAACAGCTTGCAGACGACCTCGAGCAGGAGCTCCTCTGTGGCTGCTGCTCCGCCTTGCTTTATCGGCCTGTTACCGTCTACCCATGCCAACACTACTTCTGTGGCAGGTGATGTCGATCATCAAGGATTGCTGTGTCCGTGCGCTAACCCCCTTCATCATTAGTTGCTGCTTGCTCTGGGTCCGCGTGAGTTTTTCACACCACAGAGTTTTTCACACAAGCCACCACGATATTCGCGTGCAAGAGTTCTCTCGATGTTCCTTGCCGGATCTCTTTCCGTCTTGTCTCTTTAGACGCGCCCGCTTTCGGTTTACTAATTCCGTCGCCTCCTCTTAGAATGGTGGTACCAATTGTCCTGCTTGCCGTACCGTCTCGACCAATGTCACACCATCGCGCGTCCTTCAAGTCATGATCGACATCCTCCTTCGCGCCGATTCTTCCCGAGCTCGAACAGAGAGGGAGAAGCAGCAGGCCGACGAAGTATATAAACCAGGCTTATCATTCCGGGTTCGCATATAATCCTTCTCTCCTTCTCTACATTCACATTTTGTTTTTGTTTACAATGCCCGAACGCGAGCAGATACCGACTCCGCGCGAGGCATCGCCAGAACCAACAATTCCTCAAAGTGGCGAGTTTGCGCGACCCTGCCCGCACTGCCTCCCCGCTAACCGCTACGGGTGGCAATGTCCTAACCCAGTACCCGACCCGACGTCAGATCCAGAGCACGCGTGGCCCATGGACGAGGGTTCCCCTCCAGGGCATGCTTGCTGCGGAAATTGGTCCGCCATCCTTCTTATCCTTTTCGTTAAATTTTACCGAATCGGGTCTTCTCTACAGCGAAAATTTACTCGCAATCGATGCGCCCACCACGACAAAATGTGACATGTGCCAAGTTTTTTTCTGCGGAATCGGCGTGCAGCACCGCTGCGTCGCTGTTCGTCTTGCCAACGCCCATCCGCACGGAATGGCCGACATTGGCGACCTCATCCAATCCACCGAAGTGTACGAATGCTTTGATGGCAATGCAATTGAAGTAGAAATCATGCTCGACTACCTTGGCACACAGAACATTTCCCCACGACAGATATATTCCGAGGCTCGTTTCCCCCTTGTTTTACACTCAAAACTGTTTTGAACAAATCCCCATTATAGGTCGTACAGCATGTCCTGTCGCAACCACGCAAGTTCGCGCCACTGATCGAATTAGACCTATTCGTAGACGTCCATAGCGTACCACCTGGCCCCGAACCTGGCCTAGATGCCCCACGCCAGCGGATCTGTCGGATGTGTGCGGTAGAGGTGCTCCTATATGGACTTAAGGACTGGTGGGTTCGCGAACGAAAGAAGGGTCACCTTGACGCAACCGTCGCAAAGAGACCAGATTGTCTTGACGGTCCAACATGTCGGCGACAAAGGGACCACGGTAAACGGTTTTTTTTTTCTTTTCAGCGACCGTAACATGGGCTTATGGTTTTCGACGCGTTTGCATTCTAGGGCACGCAAAAGAGTGTACGTCCTTCTCGTGTGGTTTCTTCACATCCTAAGCATGTTACTTCTTAGTCAACCACGTCTTCGAGTCCGCGGGTGAAGCAGCAGCTGACCTGTCAACCTCGACCTCTTCTTCTTCCACCGCGGCCCCCGAGGGTAACGGCAGCTCCGACCCAACCTCGTCCCAAGCGTCTCGCACTGTGCGCTCCCAACCTAGCCTTGACTCGGAAGCAATGGTCGATGCGGCTCTGATGAACATGATGCACGACGAGCTACCGACCCTTCCCCCTCTATTGGACTTTACGAGCGGCGCGACCCCCTCTCACGCCGCTCTCGACATCTTCGATACTCTTTAAACGACGAACAGCAATTCGGTTCGCGCAGCACTCACACATGTCATCTGCATCAGACGCCTCGGGTTAATCGGGATTATATTCCGTTGAACGGATGATTTCTCTTATTTTTTTTTGTGAGCGATAATAGTAATCAGTAATCAACAAGCCGGCAGTCACCTCTTGTACATTGTTCTCTCACTTATCACTCTCATTCTCATTTTCCTGAAATCGTCTCCCTCCTCCACGAAGCATCTTTTCCCCTCGTCCATAGCCATCCATCTTCCATATTTTTTCTCACATTTCTGATCTCTCTCCCTCTTTTTTTTCTGTGCAGAGCTTACGTCTTTTACGTTTACGAATAGATAGGTTTTTAAGAAGGTTCAAAGTATGGAAGACGCGAGGACGTATGGCTATACTATAAGCAGCGGCCTCGGAGGTAATTGAATTGAATAACAAGTCAAACCATTGACCAGGAGTGTCAAAGTGTACAGTGTGTTTGTAGATCCGGGCAGCAAACGTACAAATGGAATAACCATACAGAAGACGAAGGCGGGAACGAAAAGGATACAAAAGATATTGCGAAAGAAAAACAAATAAAAAATAAAAACATCGAGGGCACACATTTCTGTTCTCACATTGAGGCAAGGCTCCCATAAATCGCAATATCTTCCTCCCAAGGCCGGGACTTGGAAAGCCTCTCATTACTCTCGGCACTGCGTAACAACGGCTCGTCGCCTCTGAGATCTACAGCAGTAAACTGCTGTTCCTTACGCGCGCGCGCCTCCTTCTTCCGCCTCTTTTCTTCCGCCTTCTGCGCCTTCGCCAACAACGCGTCGGTGCTGCCGCCGCTCTTTGACCGACTTCCGAACGGCCACACGAGCCCGCCACCACTGGCACTTGTGCTAGTAGGGGACGTGGGCGACAGACCCGACGAGGGCACGGGCGAGGGTGGCACAGGCGAGCCAGAAAGCGGCGAGTGCAAGTGCAAGAAATTAGCGGGCGAAGAGATACCGCCTTTGGCGATGGCAGAATCGGAGAGTGCGAGGCCAGTCACGGTTCCGGTCGGTGAGTCCGTCTCCGACTGATAGACGTGGGCATCGAGCACACGAAGGGCGGTGCGCGGAGTGATGGCGGCGGACCCTCCCTCGCTCTCGTGGCTGTGCGCCACCGTCGACGACTGCCCGACCCGATCTATCCTCGAGAGGGTCTGCGTGCTTTTCGTCTCCAAAGGGTGCAGCGATATCTGATGGGAATCCTCCTCGGTATTCCGGAGCTCGCTGATGACCGATAGATGAGGGCTCGAGTTCGCAATCTCAGTATAAACAAAGGAAGAGGCACCCGGCGGGCTGTGTGGAGGAGTATATAGGAATGAGCTGTGGCTAATAGCCGAGCTGCTGGTCAGTGAGCTGCGGGATTCTGATGATAGTGGTGGTGTCTCAGCGTCACGATCACGATAAGAGGTAGGGCGTGCCCGCTGGGACGGATGAAATGAAGGAAGAGAAGATATTGAGCGGACTACCCTGCTCTTCCGGGCCTCATCCCTGCTGTCTGATTCAGAAGCCAGGGTAGGAGACAGTCCAATACTGCCTGTTGCGGTGGAGGGACGGAGAAGCACGTGACCTATTTGTGTGTTCACACGAAGCGAGCCGCCGCGTTCACGCTTCGAGGTCGGAGGGCGATAATGACTAGAATAAACGTTACCAGGCTGAGGTAGCCCGTCCTCTGTCGGATCCGGTACCGGAGGATTGATTATTATGGGCGCGTGCAGCTCGGCAACGATCGCCAGCTCCTCATATACTTCATCAATCACGCCAGGGAGGCTCATCAAAGATCTGTCTTGGGTTCGTGGCTTCCTCGTTAGGAATAAGGGCGTGGATGTTGACCCCGACGCAGTTCCACGAGGTAAACTATCCGGGTCTTCGGGTGGACGTCCACCATCAATTACTCAACCATAGATTGATTCCGAGGTAGGCAGCCTACCATCTTTCGCAGCTGTAGTCATATTCCCTCCCCGAACCACCCCTCCACTACCTATCTGCCTCGGGTCCGATGGACGCAGTAAAGCGTCCGACATCCCCCGTGGGCGTGCATTTGCAGCTTGATCCCCAGCACTGCCGCTACCTGGTCTCCCATTCGTGTCGGATGTACGACCAGAACCGCCTTCCCTGTCTTGGCGTGAGCGAGTCGACGGCCGTTTCTGGTTGTACAGCTAGAAAAGGAAAAAGATCGTCATTACATGTGAGAGATATGTAGGTAATGATCCGAAAAATACCATAACGGTTTTGAGCGCCCTGGGGACACACTGGTTAATTCCACCATAACGCCAACAGCTCCGACACATACCGTATTTGGAGGCTACGGCAGCTACACAAAGTAGCAACTTCGTAGACACCGACAGACGTGGAATTCGACAGCGCGCGATGCATCGCATGCTTAACAAGGGATTGGAGATGGCCAAGATCATAGTTGGTGGCCAAGACTAGCAACGCACTCAAAACGGCCGGTGCATGTTGCAGTGGTGTTATGAGGGCGAGGGAATAAAAATACTGGACAAGGGCGAGCGTGATAGGGTAAGGTTCTGATAGGCCGAGTAAGCGCGGAGTAAGCCGAGGATCTGGCCGGGGGTCTTGTGTGGTATTTGGAACGTCGGGGAGAGTAACGTGCGTGGCAGAGAGAGGAAGTGTGTCGAGCGCCTTGGTGGCTGCTTGAAGGAATAACCGCCGTTGCTCCTTAAACCACGGCCACCGGTCTTCAAGCAGCTTACGCGAGCATTTCACCCTACGATCATCATCGCAGACAATCTCGAAGTCTGCCAGGATCCCTTCTTCAAGTGCCGCAAGACCCAACTTCTGCATTCTAATATCCAACTCGAGGCTCGGCGGTTGGTAGATACCGAAGGCCTCTAGGTCAACCATAGCAATATGGTCCCAACTGAGGAGCCGACGATTATAGTCGTCAACAAGATTTCCCTGTCGATTACCGAAGACGATGAATTTGTTGCCCTTCGCCCACAGGCCGCTACGAAACCACGAGCCAGTCGAAAGTGTGCTACCGGGGTCGATGCGAGACCAGCTCATATCAACAAGATTGAGCGCCCAGATAGAGAAAGATTGGAAGCTGTGTGCAAGGTACGTCCCCGCGATGATGAGGTGAGTGCCAAGAATCGCGCCGGAAGGAAACCGCAAGCCCGGAGGAAAAGCGGGACCATTCATAGTTGAGGAAGCATCCCTGACGCCAAATTCGCCATTGGGTAGCGGGGTGAGGACCTCGAGTTCGCGTTGTACGTCAGTAAACTGGGGAGGGGCACGCAGTGAGGGAGAGCCCCAAGATGAAAACAGGAAAGAAATCACTTACGTTGTAATTACTATACAGAAATATCTCGTTCGGGAAATCGTCCGTAGGTTGTGCTGAATAAGGAAGGTGAATTAGACTGTCTCGCGATGTCAAAGCGGTCGGGGCAGGAGAAGACGCCTGGCCGGCATGGAAGAGGGGTCTTCCGGGTGCAGGGGAAGGGGAGGAATTGCGGGATTCCGCTTGTGGCAGGTGGACACGCATGTCCGCGGACACAGCGACACTGCGGTAGGTTCCACAGTGGCGAGGGTAATCGCGTCTGAGCGCCCAAGACCTAGCATTCAAGTCGTAGATGTAGACGTCGTCGAGCCAGATGCTGTCCAAATCTTGACCACCGATGATGAAAAGTCTATCTCCGGAAACAGATGAGAGGTGAGCGTAGCGGGGTTTGGGAGGCGGGACGGAAGGATTATCGTCGAGGGACCAAGAGGGCGGCATCCAGCGTCTTGCGGGAATGTCGTAAAAACAGACATCATTCAAGACGCAGAGGTCTTCCGTGCCATCATCTGCTTCTGGCTTTAAACCCATGCCACCGAATATGATGAGGTATTGATTCCCTGTCAAAAGTCAAGCGAGTTAAGAAGGCGGAAGAAAGCGGTGCTCACAAGCATCGGCGCTGTGAAAATAGCGCTGGGCGGGGATGCAATCATCCGCAGGAGCAGGAATCTTCTCCCAAGTCAAGGTCTTGAGATCAAAGACATACATGTCTGTGACCATCCTGCGTTCGGTCACCAAACGGCCGCCCTGGGAAGTGGAGGATGTGTAAACCAATTGGGGACATGATCAAAACGAGGGCTCACATAGAGATAGACCTTGTCTCCCACTACGGTGGTAGACGCGCCCTGTAGGATAGAGATGAAAATGGAAAATAGTGTGAGGGGGAGGAGATGTGGCATACGACGAGCTTTGGAGGAACGTCGCCGGACGTCTTTCGGGAGAAGGTGGTGAGATCTGAGACAGAATGCATGGGCATCCGCAGAGCGCGGAGGAGAGGACAAAGGACAAAGGAGAGGTCAAGGGACGAACGGGCCGGCCGAGGGAGGACACGTTAATATTAATATTAATATTAATCATTTGATCCTCACACTCACTCTCTCTCGAGTCCTCACCGCGATAGGCAGCTTCCCTACGAGCTCAAAACCGTCTTAATTCTCTCTCTCTCACCCCCATGTGTCCGACCTCCATAGGTCCTCGACGTTGCCGTTGTTATGACATTTACCCTATTTGAAACTCCGCGTACCGGCATCATGTCCTCATCTTATCGTCGTCTCATCTCACAGTGCAGACCAACTCCATCTCTCGCATTCTCTGTGCACCGTTCGTTATCCATGGACAGCGTCATCCACTCTGATCCCAGCGGTATCAAGGTGCTAGCTCATCAACAGTACGACAGTTCCGATCACCTCTCCCCCTCAACTGTTCCCACCAACCCTCTTGATCTGTTCCGCCAATGGTTTACATCAGTCCAAGGCTCCGTGCACGAGCCAGAGGCAATGGCCCTGTCAACCATCTCTGCACAAGGTATTCCATCGACCAGGACTGTCCTCCTTAAGGAAGTAGACAAACACGGTTTTGTCTTTTACACTAATTACAATTCTCGCAAATCACGCGAGATGGATGCAAATCCATACGCATCCTTGGTCCTCTACTGGCGTGAGGTCCATCGGCAGGTGCGAGTCATCGGGCCGGTTGAGAAAGTCTCTAGGGAACAGAGCGAGGCCTACTTTCGTAGTCGCCCCCTGGGTAGTAGAATTGGTGCATGGGCCAGCAACCAGAGTGCCGTCATTCTAGAAGGCGAACTCGATCAGAAAGTCAAACAGATAGAAGAACAATTCGGCATAAAGGAGGGAGATGTCGAGGCAGATATCCCTCTCCCAGATCACTGGGGAGGTTGGAGGGTCATCCCGAGGTAAGCCCCAATTTATCCCACTGCTCCACCCTTCCGCTCAGAGTGCGGTTCAGTGAAGTGGAGTTTTGGGCTGGCAAACCTTCGCGATTACACGATCGAGTCCGCTACCTTCGCAGGGAGAGCACGCAAACGGATAAACCAGAGTGGACAATAGACCGTTTGTCGCCTTGATCAAACAACATCTCGCCAGAAGTGGTAATACCAGGATTGACATGCCAGAGATAACACATCAAACACTCCCATCCTGCCGCACAGGGCATACGCAGGTATGGCTACTCCCTGATACCCGCGCGCACAATGTCAGCAGTGCTGTAAAGTACGTTTGATGTGTGATCCTGTTGAAGGACTTGCTTAGTGTCTGCTTCTTCCCGCATCATCCAATGAGCATCCAACCGCTAAATATGGTTAATGCGTGCTCGACTTGGCCGGTGTGAGACGAATATGAGTATGAGTCTGGTTGTGGTTGTCTGGCCGTGTTTTTCAGCTGTCTGGGATATACGGAGCAGTGTGGGATATCCCTGAGATAGGCGGAGCGACACGAAGCGGGGTTAGGTCACTTGTTTTGTTTTTTCATCTCAGCACCGTCAATGTTCAGACCCGTTCATTCGCTGTCATCGCCAGCGTATTTCCTTCTTAGACGACATGCGATAAGGCGTTTCTCTGAAAGGGCTGACCAAAAAGGTGGCAAAGTCCGCTGGGAAGACTTTTCTTCAGATCCACGCCCTCCATGGGTCTACAGCACGTCGGCGGGGCTGCGGCTGCTCCTTATCCCCAGTGCGTGCTTCTACCAGTTGACTGCCGCGCAGTAAAAATTCAAACTTAGAACAGGCATTCTATTTTATGCCGTATTTTTCGCCGACTTTGGAGACCACGAGCACGTTTTCATGCCTGTATGTTGTCACCCATTCTCCATTC
>QFEA01005095.1:0-12949 GCA_003315975.1 Lactifluus echinatus
ATAGGCTTCAGGGAAGCCCCGTAACACGAACCCCCATGCGCTTCTTCCTCACTCATCTGGGAGAGCAAAAGATCATCCTCGGCTACCCCTGGTTTGCTAGCATGCAACCACGTATCGACTGGGCCAGAGGATGGCTCAACACCGAACAACTCCCCCTCATCGCTAGATCACTAGACTTCATTGCCGGAACACCACAAACAGCACGAAGAATCACCAAAGTACGACAAACCCTATACCGAGAAAGACCCAGCGACGCCATGGACCACTCCCCATGTTACAGGGCGCATACGGTGCCACTGATGGCATGGCATCAGTGATGGACACAGCCCTGGTCTGATGTGCCTTAGTAGTGTTTTGTGTCCATTTCATGTACATCAGTGATCGCGTCTTAGTAGTGTTTCAGATGTGTTTCATAAGTAGAGTAGTCATTAGGGATGACTACTAGTGCAACCGCTTACATATCCCTAGGACACTGCCTCGAACCCAGTAGTATATATAGACGTACTTACTGGCTGTAAATACCTTAAGCTGAGTCTTCTATCCCTGAAGACGAAGCCCAATCTATTGGATTCCCTTCTCTACTTGTGTGCAACATCTATTCCTCCTAAGTGGGACTTAGGAGCATCTCTATCTCTTCAGGAAAGCACTCAGCACACGCTCTCACCTAGTGGCTAGGTTGGAGAGGCCCTGTTCACACATACAAGGCGACTCAAGGCAGAGTAACGCCTTATTGTTTTATCTCGCAAGGCTTCGAGGAAGCCCCGTAACACCCCAGAAAAAGACAACGTACCACCCACATACTGAAGATTCGCCAAAGTATTCAGCGATGCTGAAACACAGCGATTCCCAGAAAGCAGGAAATGGGACCATGCAATCAACCTAAAGCCAGGAGCACCCAGCGATCTAAAAGGAAGTCCTTATGCACTCACCCAACCAGAACAACAAGCACTTGTCGAATTCCTCAAAGAACAGCAGGCAAAGGGATACATCCGACCATCCAAAAGTCCTTATGCCACCCCCTTCTTCTTCATTAAAAAGAAAAGCGGTGCCCTTCGCCCCGTACAAGACTATCGTCGACTGAACGAGTGGACTGTCAAAAACAAATACCCACTCCCCCTAATCCCAGAACTCATAGCCAAAGTCAGAGGAGCCTCCCTCTTCACCAAATTCGACGTCCGCTGGGGATATAACAACATCTGTATCAAAAAGGGAGACGAATGGAAAGCCGCATTCACCACCAACCAAGGACTCTTCGAACCAACAGTAATGTTCTTTGGAATGACCAATTCACCAGCCACCTTCCAGACTATGATGAACGCTATCTTCGAAGAAGAAATCCGAGAAGGGTGGTTAGTGATTTATATAGATGACCTCCTTATTGCAACCAAAGATGACCCCGAATTCCACCAACAATGTGTAGAGCGCATCCTGCAGAAACTTCAAGACCATGACCTGTTCCTTTGACCAGAGAAGTGCGCCTTCTCACAGAAGCACATTGAATTCCTAGGCGTCGTACTAGAAGGAGGACGAATTCACATGGATCCATCCAAAGTATCAGCAGTAAAGACATGGCCTACCCCCCTCACTGTCAAAGATATACGTGCATTCCTCAGATTCACAGGCTATTATCGATACTTCATCCCTCACTATTCCACGACGGCCTGACCTCTCATCGATCTCACATGCAAAGACACCCCCTTCCAATGGACTATTAAACAACAACAGGCATTTGAACAACTAAAACTCCTCATGTGTTCCTCCCCTATCCTTCGACAGCCAAACTACTCCCTACCATTCTTCCTCACCACAGACGCCTCCGCATACGGTGTGGGAGCCATACTCTTGCAGGAGGGAGAACTTCACCCATCTAAGCACACCCCAGTACAACATCCGGTCGCATTTTATTCGGCCACATTCACACCAACAGAAAGAAACTACGACATCTACGAACAAGTACTCCTAGCAATCATCAAAGCACTGCATCACTGGAGACCACATCTTGCAGGAACAGAAACCCCAGTCACCATCCTCACTGACCATGCCAACTTATTATATTGGAAAACACCCCGCAAAGTCAATCAAAGACTTGCAAGGTGGTTCAGCGAACTCCAAAAATATAACCTCCAACTCAAACATGTCCCTGGAAAGATCCACACTGCCCTGGATATGTTATCACAACCACCACAAACAGACCAAGGAAAGCAAGACAACGAAGATGTCACACTCCTCTCCCCAACCATGTTCATCAACCGACTCAACAACCCCTCTTCCACAGACCCCTTCATCGACATCATCCACCTACAACAACAACCAGCACACGAAAAAATACTGTCCAGATGGGCACGACAATACAACTTCAACAGGGTGAAAGATACTTGGCAAACAAAACAACAACAGCTAGTCATACCACCAGACAACAAAGTATGCCAAACCCTACTACAACGGTTCCATGACTCCCCATTAGCTGGTCACCTGGGAAGAGATAACACCATATACAAAATCACCAAATTATACTGGTGGCCAGGAATCAACACCTGGGTCGAACAATACGTCAAAGGATGCGCGATCTGCCAACAAAACAAGAATGTTACGTGCAAGTCCTACGCATATCGGCAAAGCCTCGTCTGGTCAGTAATACGTGACCTCGGGCTAGGCAGAGTCTGTCTCGAGCGAAGAAGGGCAATGGGCCCTTGGAGCGATGATGCACAAGATGAGAGGGAACGCGACTTGGTATTGTCACAAGGAGAACAGACTTAGGGTCTGTACTCCATCGTAGCATCCGCTTATATACATGTAGTCCCACTGTATATAGAGTCCTCTGGTGTGGTACTAAGTAAGTATGTCTATAGAGTTGTCCGGTATAAGTGTGCTCAGGCTACGTGCTACTGAGTCAGGACACTGTGCTGGTGGTACAAATGGTGAGTCAGACAAAAGGAGGCGTATCAGATACTGTACTGTAAAGCGCGTCGTCTCAAGGGAATGAAAGAAGATTGCCCAGTGCAACTAAGGTAAAGTCCATCGGCATGTCAGAAGAATAGGCCCCGGATGCAAGCCAGTATTGTACAGTAAGGGAAATGAACGTAACATTACCCCCCTTCTAGTCCGTTGACTGTCCCAGTCAACTCAGTCCCAGTCTGTAGTGTTCTGTTGGTCTTCCATACCCGACGCGTCGTTGTCCCAGTGTTCTAGGTTGGCAGGGCTCCACCAGTTGTCAATGTCTCTGGCCGTCGCGTTTCTGGTGGCAGTGTCGAACCTGGGGATTGCGAACGGAGTCCCTGCTGCGTCTAATCTGGCTTGGAACACTCCTGGGTCACCTCTGACAATGGTGGGGTCACCGTTCCTCGCTATGAACTGTAGATGCGGCCAGAGCTGGTGGTATGCATGTGCTGCCTCCAGTCGCTTCTTGCTCTCAGCCATCTCTGCCCCATATTTGCATGACAAGAGCCTCGCCAACTTCAGTTTCTCTTGGGCTTCATGTGCACGTTTGGCCCAGTGTCGCAGGTCCTCTTGTGCATCTAGGAACAGACGATCCATGTTGCGCCATCGCAATAGTTCGCCGCATAGGAACGGGGATTTGACGCGTCCTATGGCGTTGTCCACATAGGGTGTGTGCTCATCTCCTTCTTCCAGTAGGTGTTGTATGAATGGTGTAAGGCTCGGTCCCGGAGTTGCCTTGGGCCTGGCCGTCAGTTCCATGACCCAGATCAGTTGCCCTCATCCCATAGTAAGGCGCATTGCTGGACGTGTCCTTTTCAGGTCCAAGGACTGGAATCTGGCGGTCATGTATACGCCCCTGTAGTCAGTGATCATACGCGTGGTGTAAGCTGGGTTCTTTGGGGTGTTAGTGACGTAGGGATGTCTGGGATGTGTGTAGGGGAGTTGCTTGTTCAGGAGGTCTTTGTTGGTGTCGGTCTCTAAGTAGAATGTGGGGTCGATGGGGGTCTCTATTACGTTGTCATCAATTTCTTCCTCTTGCTTGTGTTCGTTCCAGACCTTCTCCACCGCTTCTCTGGCCTGTGTCTTCCATCTCTGCATGTTTACTAATTGCTTGTCTCGTTCTGATCTCTTGCGCTTGCCCAACCTTGGTTGTCCCGCGCCTGCTGCTTCTTTGGCTACTGCCGCCACCTTCTGACACTGGGTCGGGTTGTCCGTCATCCAGAGTCCCTTCTCTGCTCTTCTGAAGTCGTCTGTATCATCTAGTTCTTCCAGTGTTCCCATGAGGGCTTCTATGGCGTCACTGGTCAGTTTAATGACCACCTTTCTGAAGAGTTCCCGAACCTCTGCGTCAGTGCTCTCGCTCAGGTCCTGGGTTTCTTCGTCATCAGTGGTGTCAGTGAGGTCGATGACCTTCTTCTCTTGCGGCTTTCAGAAGGGAGTGGCAGCTCTGGGTTGTTCTCTTGTTGTTGTGGTGTCTGGGTTGGTAACCATGAGAGTGTGCAGTCTGTCCATGCCATCCTCATCATGGTTGCCTGTGCTGCTGTAGGCGGAGTCAGTTGGGCTGGGTACTCGAGCTGTAAGTTCAGTTCTTCTTGGTCGGGGTGTAGCGAGGGCGTTAGGACTGTTGGGAGGTGTGTGGAGTCTTGGAGGTGTGGGTAAGGCTGTGTTAGGGGTACTTGGTCTGGGGATAACTGTCTCTCCCCCAATTCGGACTGTTGGGCCATTTCGTACAGGTGAAGTAGACATATTCTTGTGGTGTATAGGAGGTGTTGGTATGAGTCTTCGAATTGCCCTGGGTGTGCGCTGGTCAATTCTTCTGCGAGGATGGGGAGTGAAGTGTCAATGTATTGTTGTACAAAGTGTGCGCGCTGGTGTGCTGGGATGTTTTCAATAGAGCTGGGGTACTTGTGTACTTGTGTAGCTGCTAAGCATCGGAGGAAGGGGAGTAGGTTGTCTGGCATTGGTGTTGGGTCGTGAAATTACCCCCTCTTTAAGTCCTGCGACGTCCTCAGCGCTTTGTTGGTTTATTCTGTGCATTGTAATCATTTATGGCCTCCTCTGCGTTCATGTTGTCTGCATCCACCCAGGAGTTTTCCGAATTTGGAAAGCCTTTCCAGCTAACCAAATATTGACGCTTGTGGCTTCGTCTTATGACTCGAGTGTCCAAAACGCGGTCTATCTCCCATTCTTCTTCTCTGTTGACAATATCCGGTGGCGGTCAATCGTAATTTACTCCATGTTCCTCAGTTTCCACATAAGGGGACAGTAGGTCGATGTGGAACACGTTGTGGATGGTCCACTGTTCTGGGAGTGTTAACCTATACATGACTTCACCCAATTTGGCTTCTACCTGGAAAGGCCCATACCGCCGAGGTGCTAGCTTGCGACTGGGGTGGTGCGTCTTCAAGTTGCGCCCATCTAGCCATACTTGGTCACCTTCCTTGAACTGCCTGATGGTGGTGTATGGTCTGAGGCGTTGATGGATCCTTGTGGCACTCTCTCTAGCCCGCTGAAGGTTCTTCAGGCGATCTTCTACTGCAGGCGCCTCAACTGAGTCGTGATGGAATAGGATCTCTGGGTTATGTCCGAAAAGGAGGTAGTGGGGTGAGTAACCGGTCTTCTCATGGGGCCAGCTGTTGTGCGCGAATTCTGCGACTGGTAACAGCTCTGCCCAGCTTGCTGGATCATCTGCCACCCATAGCCGAAGATACTGCTCCAGCCATTGGTTCATGCATTCCGTTTGGCCATCTGTCTGGGGGTGGTATGCTGTGGACATGTTCTGGTTGGTTCGAGTGAGGCGGCATAGTGCTCATGCGAACTTGGATGTGAAGTGTGGATCTCTGTCAGATATTACTCGTTCTGGGGTGCCGAAGAACGGCATCAGGTGTCTGTAATAAAGTGTTGCGACACCTTCTGCAGTGATTTCCTTGGTGCAGGGAATGAACTTGGTCGCCTTAGAGCATCCCTGGTCTACGATAGTGAGCACCGAGTCGTATCCACCGCTCACAGGTAGGTCAGTGATCAAGTCAAGTGATATGCTTCGGAATGGTCCTTTCTCTGGTTGTACATCCAGAGGGTAAGTCGGTGCCTTCTTTGGTACTGTGCGCACTTTGTTTTCTTGGCAGATCACACATCCCTGCACGTATCTTTTAGCGAAGTTGTTCATGCCTTTCCCTTCGTACTGTCTGTTCAGGAGTGCTTGTGTGCGCTTTACTCCTGGGTGTCCAGCTGTGATGTGGTCGTGGTACTTTGCAAGTACTTCCCGGCATTGTTCCAATTCCTCTGGGAAGTGTAGCTTGGCGAATCACGTTGGTGGTAACATCACCAGTCCCTCGTTGTCTTTCTCTTCCTCTGTGAATGGTCTGGACAGGAAGTCGGCGACTTGGTTTTGTTTTCCCGGACGGTGTTCCAGTTTGAAGTCATAATCTGCCATCTCCTGCATCCATCTGGCTTGTCTCTGATTCAAGTTCTGGGGCTTCTTGAAGTACTGTAAGTTATTGTGATCCGTTCTAATCAGTACTTGGTGTCTTGCCCCTAAGAGGTATTGCCTCCAGACGCGCAAGCTTTCGACTACCGTGAAGAGTTCTCTGTCGTAGATATCCCATCCCCTCTGCTGCTGGTCCAATGTCTTGGATAGGAATGCCACTGGCCGCAGTCTCCCTTCTTCGTCGTGTTGTTGTAGTACTGCTCCGATTGCGATTTGCGATGCATCAGTGTCTACAACGAATGGCTTGTCAAAGTTCGGCTGCTTCAGCATTGGTGCTTCTGTTACTGCTGTAATTAGTTCTTTGAATGCCTTTGCTTCCTTGTCCTTCCATTGGAATTTGTGTCCTTTGGCGCAGTGGGCTACCAGTCGGTTTAATGGGGCTGCCTTTGCACTAAATCCGCGGATGTATCTTCTGTAGAAGTTGAGGAACCCTAGGAAACTCCTGACGTCCTTAAGGTTCCTTGGGGTCTTCCATTGGCGAATGCCTTCCACTTTCACTGGGTCCATGGCTACCTGCCCTGCTGACACCACTACTCCCAAGTATTCAACCTTGTCCACTTCGAAGGTACATTTCTTTGGCTTTAGGTATAAGTCGTTGTCTTCCATCAGTTGGAGTACCTTGCGCACTATCTTCCTGTGCAGAGCGTAGTCCCTGGGCATGTGTATCAGAATGTCGTCCATGTACACCATGACATATCCTTCGTCGATCAATTCTTTGAACAAGTGGTTCATCATGGCTTGAAATGTTGCTGGGGAGTTTGTCATACCAAAGAACATGACCATTGGTTCGAAGGTGCCTCGGTTGGTTTTGAAGGCCCCTTTCCATTGATCTCCTGCTTTGATGCGGATGTTGTTGTATCCCCATCACACATCCAACTTGGTGAACAATTCTGCTTTCTGATCTGCTCTGGCCGTTAGTCGATCTATGAGTTCGTCAATGAGTGGGAGTGGGTAGTTGTTGCGCAGCGTCCATTGGTTTAGTTTTCTGTAATCAATGATCGGTTGCAGCGATCCATCCTTCTTCTTGATATAGAAGAAGGCCGATGTATATCTCGATTTGCTGGGGACGATGTATCCCAATTCTAGCTGTTCGTCAATCCACTTCTTCTGTGCTTCCTGTTCTTCCACCGTAAGAGGGTATATCTTGCAATCTATGGTGTCTGGGGCTTTTTCTTTTAGGTCGATCGCATGGTCCCATGGTCTGGATTCTGGGAATCGCTTTGCCGCTTCCTCGTCGAATACCTTGGCATACTTGTGGTATTGCTTCGGTACTATTTGGTACCACTTTTTTTCTTTCTTTGGTGCCGCTCTTTCTGCTAGTTGTTGCACGACTATGCTTTTTCCGAATCACATGAAGATTTCTTCTCCCTTCTTCAGGAAGGGGTGGTTCTGGACTGTAGTGGTGCGCATCCCTGCTACTTTGGTGCACTTTCCTCCCTTTGGCGTTGCTGCTCCAGCCGTCTTGATGACTACTGTTGCATCGAAGGTCCCTCGTGCCCAGTTGGGCTTGGGATCTGCCGCCACGAACCATGGGTAGCCTAGGACCATGTGATCCCCGCCCATCTCCGCGATGTAGAAGCGTAGGGTGTGTGTTTGGTCTCCTGTGGCTACTTCTAAGTCGGTGTACTTGGTGATGGTGCCACTTTTGTTGCAGGTTCCGTCTGCATTGTGTAGTCGTCTTGGCTTTGCCAGCAATAGGGTCCCCAATTTATGCTCGTCTACGAATTCTTGACTGATGAAACATTCTGTGGCCCCGCTGTCCACGAATGCGATGAGGTCGGCCGTTTTCAGTGCAGTTTGGAATAATACTGGTAATCTCATTGCATTAATCCTGGGCATAAATACATCGCACTGAAACAGTGCCCGAGCAAAGGCCGTCTTGCTCAGGCTTGGCCAAAACCCTCCGTCTTCTCATTCTGCACTTGGTTCCATTGCTGGACGACCTTCTGATATTCTTCATCATCCAATCCTTGCAGGAAGCGGAATACTTGTTCTGGAGCTAGCTCTTCCTTTGGTTCCTCTACCTGGGCCAATGTTACTAGTGGATTGCGTCTTGGGCAGTTCCTAGACATGTGTCCCTGTTTTCCGCAGTTGAAGCATGCGCCTCTTTTGCGGTAGTCTTCTCTGTTTTGGTCTGTGACTGCCTTCCTAAGGGCGTCCACCTGCATGGCGTTTGGGTCTCTGGATTGGAAGCGTCCTTGGGGGTTTCTCCCACTGAATTGTCCTGGGAACTGCCTCCTTGGCCACTGTCCTAGTCTGGGTTTGCGTTCGAAGAATGGCCTCCTCAGGTCTCTGAGACTGGTTAATTTGCCGTGTCTCCTCCTTGCTGCTTCAGTCCATTGTGCCCAAGTTTCTGGCCTGTCATGGAGCGTAATCATCTCCACTAGTTTGTAGTTGTCCAACCCTTTCTTGAAGAATTCGTGGATTGCTGGATCGTCTAGGTGATATTCCGCTTTTTCTGCTTCTGTTTCGAACTCGGCTATGAACCCATCAATGTCCTTGTTCTGCATCTTTAGGTGGGCGATGTGTTGCACTGCCATGGGTCGCTCCGTGGTGTTGTGCCAGTCTGTGAGGAACTTGTCTTCGAATTCCTCGTACAGGGTTAGGTGCGGTTAGTGTTGCCACAGCTTCGGCTAAACACCGGCTCTAGCTGAAGCTAATGGCCAGCTTCAGGTTAGCCGAGCCGAGCCGAATGTGGTCAAGCCGCCACCTTTAGCCAGCTGCCTCTGAGCCGGCTTGTTACGGGGCTTCCCCGAAGCCTATGTGATAAAACCAAAGGTGTTACTCGTCCTAGAGTTGCCTTGCCTAGGTCTGAACAAGTTCCTCTCCAACCCTCCATTTAGGGTGAGAGCGTGAGCTGAGTGCTCCCTGAGGTGGTTTGGTAGAATGCTTCCAAGTCCCACTTGGAAGGAATAGATCTTGCACACAAGATGAGAGCGAATCAGGTGTGTATTCACTAAGTCCCTAGAGGAGACTCAGCTTAAGGCGAGTACAACTAGTAGTGCCTCTACTTATACTAGGAAACCCTAGGATACGTCTACTAGTAATGAGTCACATCTATCAGAGGCAGTGTCCTAGGACTATATGGAGTAGACCCTACGTAGCCAGTCCTAATAGCTACTCTACTATGAAACACGAGCCACAATCCCATCCAGTGTGCTACGAATCAACCCAGGGCTGTGTCCGTCAGTGCTGCTAACTTGAGGCACCGTATGCGCCCGTGACATCACCCTCCGTTTAGGCAGAGGGCGTGAAGCGAACAGGGCGACGGCGCCCGACTTGGTTTCGGAGTGTTTCCATAGCCCGTCCGTCCGACGCGGAGTTCTCCATACAGGCAATGTTCTCGTGGAATACCGACATGGCAAGTCGGTGTTTACAAATGCGCTGTTCCTCGCGCAGGTTGTCGATTTGTTGCTCGTACTCTTGGAGCCATCGGGTGATGTACAGGATTTGTTCGTCCATAGCGTTGAAGCGGGATACTTCCCCCATGAGTCCCCAGTTCCCATTGTCCATGAGATATTGGGCCACCATTTTATAATGTGCCGAGTTGGCACGGATGAGGTGGAGGGCCCAGTTAGGTACTGGTTCACAGATTTCATCAGGGCGAAGGCGGGGAAGTGCTTGGAGGAGGTGTCGGTATTCCGGCTCATTTCGTCCCATCGTGCCCAAGGCCTCGTATGGTGTGGGTGAGATTTTGACCCACTTGGCCAGCCTGTAGGATCCATCGGGCATGGGGATGTAGAAATCGGGGCATCGGCTCAGGGTGTTACGCATGTACCCTCGGAATGACACCTCTTCGTCGTCGGCAGTGGTGCTTTCGGTGTCTTCATCCGTGTCCCGTTGTCTGTTTTCGATGGTGCATAGAAGCCCGTGGACCACATCGATGAGTTGGTCCGTGGTAAGCGAGGACCCATTGTCGTGGGCCAGTAAGATATTGCGTGTCGAATGTGGGGAGATGGGGACACCGGGGCGATCGGCGGCTTGGATAATGTCGGCGACAGTGTGTCCGACGGTGTTGGGCGAGAGGGGTAGTGTGGTGCGGTTGAGGTCCTCGTTGACCACTCATAGGGGGTGTTGGAGTTCGTGGGGGATGGGTTGGTGACGGATCTCCATATTGATGTCGTCGTCAGTGGTAGTGGATTCGGTGGAGATGGGTTTGGCGATGGCTTCATAGTTGATTGTTTCGAGGGGGGTGCTGACGCCGGAAGTGGTGGAGGCCATATTTGATAACGATGAGAAGGTAGAATGTGGTTTGAAGGGAGAAGAAAACTGTGAGGAGTGCGATGTCGGATGGTGGAAGATGGGGCATTAGTTTGGCGGATTCTAGTCGTCCTTTTATCCATTAGCGGGTGTTCTTGGTGGTATGATGCAATCAAGTCGGGGGCGAAAACTTGATTAGCAGGTTCCCAAGTGTTGTCACTCACGGGGTAGCCTTTCCATTTGATCAGATATTGCAGGGTTCTCTTTTTTCTGTGGTGGCGGTGTCCGGCGATGTGTTCCACTTCGTATTCTTTTTCTCCATCAATCAATTCAGGGGGCGGTCGTGTGTAGTTTGTTCCGTGTTCTTTGGTTTCTACGTACGGAGTAAGGAGTGATGCGTGAAATACATTGTGGATGGTCCAGGTTGGTGGTAATCGGAGGCGGTAGGCCACTGGGGATATCTGTTCTGTGATGGGGAAGGGTCCTAGGCGTCTGGGTGCAAGTTTGGGGGTGGCATATGGGAGTTTCAGGTTGCATGCATCAAGCCACACTTCCTTTCCAATCTGAAATTGAGGTGGGGGCGTGTTAGCGGCGTTGTTTAAGGCCTGTTGGATGTGGCGTCTGCACTCTATCAGTTTCTGATGGCGCTCTTCTATGGAGTGGTTGTTCGAGACGTGTTTTGGATCAAGGGCCACCTGTGGCGTATATCCCATCAGTGCTTCTGATGGTGGTGTTTTCGTGGTGTTGTTTGGGGTGGTGTTGTGCACAAACGTTGCGAGTGGGAGCCAATCCGCCCAGTCATCCTGTTGGAGGTTCCCAAAGAGGCGTAAATATTGTTCTACCCATTGATTGTTCCGTTCTGATAGGCCATCAGTTTGTGGGTGGTATGCTGTGCTGATGTTCTGTTGTACTTTTAGTTTCTGACACAGGGCGCGAGTGAAGTGTGAGGTAAAGCGGGGGTCTCGGTCGGTGATCAGTCTTTTGGGTGTTCCAAACCATCGGAATACGTGTTCAAGGTATAGTTGGGCGATTCCTTCTCCTGTGATTTGAGTGTGGCAGGGGATAAAGAGTGCCGCGCGTGAGCATCCGTGATCTACTATGGTGAGTATCGCATCGAATCCTTTGCTAAGCGGCAGGGCGGTGATGAGGTCCATGGCTACCGTTGAGAAGGGGAGTGGGTCGTCAGTGGTCGGGATTTTGTATAGCGGTACTCTTTTCTTGTGCGTGATGTTCTTATTTTGTTGACAGATGGCACATCCTTTCACATATTGGTCGATCCACGTATTGATTCCGGGCCACCAGTATTGATACGTGACTTTGTGGGTGGTGTTGTCTCTTCCAAGGTGGCCGGCAATCAGGGAGTCGTGGTAGCGGCGTAGTATCATCTGTCGGACTTCTTGGTCAGGGGGTACCACTATTTGGTTCTGTCGTGTGGCCCAGATTCCTTTCTGTAGGGTGAGTCGGTATGGTCTTGCCCATTGTCGTAGTAGTTTGTGGTGGTGAGGTAGTTGTTGGAGGAAGGCGATATCGGTTAGCAGATCTTTGGACAGTGGTTCCGTTAGTCGATTGATGAACATTGAAGGTGAAAGGAGTGTGACATCTTCATTATCCTGTTTCCCTTGGTCTGCTTGTGGTGGTCGTGATAGCATGTCTGGGGCAGCATGGATTTTCCCTGGGACATGTTTGAGTTAAAGGTTGTATTCTTGGAGTTCACTGAACCATCTCGCGAGTCTGCGATTGACTTTGCGTGGTGTTTTCCAATATAGGAGGTTTGTTACGGGGCTTCCTCGAAGCCGTGCGAAGTAAAACAATAAGGCGTTACTCTTCCTTGAGTCGCCTTGTATACGCGAACAATACCTCTCCAACCTAGCCACTAGGTGAGAGCGTGTGCTGAGTGCTTCCTGAAGAATACAGAGACACTCCTAAGTCCCACTTAGGAGGAATAGATCTTGCACACAAGTAGAGATGGGGAACCAAGTAGATTGGGCTTCGTCTTCAGGGATAGAAGACTCAGCTTAAGATATTACAGGCCAGTAAGTATGTCTACTTATACTACTGGGACTGAGGCAGTGTCCTAGGGATATGTAAGCAGCTGCACGAGTAGTCATCCCCAATGACTACAACTACTTATGAAACACATCTGAAACCTTCCTGAGACACGATCAATGATATACATGAAACACAGGCGAAACACTACTGGAACGTATCATCAGTCAAATACCAGGGCTGTGTCCATCACTGATGCCATGCCATCAGTGGCACCGTATGCGCCCTGTGACAAGGTTGGCGTGGTCTGTGAGGATGGTCACTGGTGTTTCTGTGCCT
>QFEA01005114.1:0-15387 GCA_003315975.1 Lactifluus echinatus
TGCTCTCTAGTTCCCGACCAAAGCTTAGTCAGCTCCCTTAGTCAAGGGGAAGCTCAACGATCTTAGACTCGTGTCTAAGTTGTCTTAGAACCCGTGACAGCAAGGTCATGTGTTAGCTCAGACAAACCGACTCAGTGACTTGTCTAAGTCACTACCAGAAACCCCGAAGGCACTTCGCCAAACGGTCCATTGGAACCGTAACATGCGGGTTTGAAACCAGCTGGTACGATATATTTTTCAGTAAATTTTCCCTGATAATAGGTGAGTGCGGAATTGACTTGGCTGTGTATAAGGCTCTATAACTAAGTGATTATAGTTAGTAGATGAGAAATCTACTTCATGTGTACTGTATCGTGGGTTTGAAACCCACTGATGCCACATATTTTTCATTCTTAGTCTTAGATCACCTAACACTGGCTTAGTGTAGAACAGACCTGACTCAGCATCTGCCATAGCCAAGTGATTATGGTCCCTTTGATAGAGCGAGTTTGAAACCGGCTGGCCATGATATTTTTCAAATAATTTTTATTTTCATAATAAGGGCCGTTTATTATAAGTGCGGAATCAACTTGACTTGACGGACGGAGCACAAAGCACCATAACCAAACAGTCATGGCACTAGACAAGAAATCTACTTTCCTTTGCGGACGCAGGTTTGAAACCTGCGGAGGTTGTGATATTTTTGGGTAAGATCTCAGCACTATGAATAAGGTAATAAGTTATCACGTTTAGTTTCTTTGGAACCGTGACATGGGTTACACATCGCACTCACTCATCTTGGACTATCCCTGGACTATCCCGATCTCAACCATCACACTTATGGGACTGTTGAGTTGCGATACTCGATGCCACCCATTCATGTTATCATCTACTGCTGATGTAGTTAGAATATTAGGGTTGAACGTGTTGACCCGGAGAAGATGTAGACAAGAGCTCGTGAGGGTCAAGGAATCTCTGCACAACCCTAAGGTTCCCCTCTCCCACGGCAGTATGTAGTGACATCTGGTCCCCACTGTCTGCCACATCTTCGCCAGTATCATGTAATGTCGTATCCAGTGTAGTTGAGCGTATCGTATCCCGAGCATACGTCTCGTCTGTACACAGTTAAGAAGCATGCGACCTTGGCATTGTCACTGTCTAATGCCAAATCCACAGCCGATTTATTATCCAGATTTCGCGAGAAGGAGAGCGGCTAGAGAGAAATGAATAGGGAAAAGCAAGTGCGCACGCGTCGAGTTTCGAGGACAGCTGGAGCTTCTTACCTACTGCCACTTCCAAGAGAACTTTAGCTAGTTTATATGTTTCAAATACCGGCGAACTGGGCAGAGTATCGAACCAAAAAAACGGAGGGGATGGAGAGTGAAGTAGTAACTGACATCTTGTCGAACGTTGGAAGAGAACTGACGAGTGTTGGACATTAGAGGAGGGTATTCGTGCCCTTGTAGAGGCGATGTGAGACGTCGGTTTGTGAAGAAATGCGGGCTGAGGTGTGCAGAGTATGGAAGAATTTCCGGTAAAGGAGAGCGAGAGGGTGTACGGAGGCGGGCGGCGCAGTCAGTTCTTGTGATTTCTCCGACGAAGCAATGATCTATGGAGAAAAGAGGAAGTAGGATCAGTGAAAATAGAGCGCGTATGATGGTGTGAACAGTTTCCGTCCGTCAAGGGTTGCCGGTTGCCGTGACGGTGCAAGTCGCGAGCGGGAAGGCAGGCCGCCGGGAAGGACACCTGATCCGTTATGTACTTCGTTATATTTCAGCTTTTACACATGGCATTGTTTATCATACATGGACCAACCTGCTCACCGTCCCCATGTAACGTCGTTATTCTTGGACGCGCCTTTCATTCCAGTTTGCTAAGCGAGGTTGTCAAGATCAACATACAACGGCAATTGGAGTAAATGTGTTGAAATGCAGCCAAGCGGCACACGAGTGAGATCGGGGCGGAACCGGTTCTCAGAAGAGAGATGAGAAGTGGGGGGAGAGGCGATTCGTTTGCCGGAGAGCTGAGAAAAAAGAAAAGACTCGAAGAAAGGAAAAAAAAAATGCACGCAGAGCTTAATCTAGAGCCCATTCGCCGTCTGAATTGCCTTCTCTACCTGGAGGAACAAGAAGGAAATGCAGTCAGTTTCGAAATTTGAAGGATGTAAGCGATCGTTGGAGGTAAAGGGAGGACATTTGAGCCCTTGTAGAAGCGAACTGAGAAGTCGGTTGGGGAAGAATTGGAACTAGAGACCATATGGATGAAAATAATGTCCCGGGAAGGAGAGGCCATGCGGCACCTAGTAATGTGGCGACAATAGGATTCTGGTTGGTCTCTGCCAGCCGAGGTTGTAAAAGCGTCGAGGACGGGATTAGCGGTGTGGGAGCTCCAGAACGGGTTTCCTCCCTCACCTCAAAGCTCGCTTTACGTGTTCGTCAATACTACCAAAATTCCCTTTTCAGGCTCATATTAACAGCAGCACACGCGGATAATCTTGTGGCAGCTTATCAGGATTCATGACCCTGCGCGCGAGATGGAGGGGTGCAGCACTACCACCTTGACCAAATGAATGGCCCGACTGAGCGCCATCGAGCATCTCCAATACAATAGCCAGGGTGGCGGTGTCCAAAAACCAAATAATAACGGCATTGTAACAGGCTCGTCTGCCATTCCCTGCGTACCTTTCATTCTCTCTCTGACTTCTTGTCATCCTCCTCTTACTTACGATGCCTACAACAACCTCCCCCTCCAATCTCCGATTAATCATCGATACCGCTTTCAGAAACTACACCAAGCAAACAGGGATAGACCTCACAAACGATCCATTCGCTCACAAGTTCCAACTCTCCGACTCGCCAGATACCATTTACAACCTATTCCACGACAGAGCAAATCAATTCAAGGAATATCGAGATGGAAATAGGAAACTCATAAACTTCATCAAGCCCGCAGTGAACATCCTTCATGCGCTTTCTGGAACGCTCGGTGAGGCCGTAAGCCTTGTGGGTCAAATTGAACTTCTCATTGCTGTTCATTGTTTAAAATTTATCGCTGCAGGCCCCATTTCCACCAGCAAAAGCAATCTTCGTCGGAATTGATGTTCTCCTCGTTGTACGCCCATTTCATATTATCTTTATATGCGCCAATATAACGCGCCAGTTTATGTCAGGCTGCTAGTGGTGTCAGTGCGAGTTACGATGCACTTGAAGACCTATTCGAATGTGTTCAGAATTTCCTTCAACGACTACATATTTATATTGAGGTTCCACCCACCGACGGAATGACAAACATCCTCATTAAAGTTATGCTCGAACTACTTTCGGTACTTGCTCTTGCGACAAAACAAGTCAAGGAGGGGCGCTTCAGTGAGTTCACCCCTCACGATAAGTGACTCGTGGCTGAGTGTGTCACAGAGAAGTTCGCGAAGAAGTTATTAGGAGAGAGCGAGGTTGAATCTGTCCTACGAAGACTCGACCGACTTACCCAGGAGGAAGCCCGCATGACTGTTGCTCAGACATTAGAGGTCGTCCATGGTCTAATGAGTAATATGAGGGCCGTCATGGATGGTGTGTGGCGCCTCCTGCCTGTTTATCTTGATCTGACACAACTATTGTTATAGATGGCAAGGCATCGATGAGTGCCATCCATCGGGAGCTTGGTATGTTACGCGCGTATATGAAAACCTGCATCGGACTCATTGACAACCGATGTTAGTCAGTATGCAAGATACCGCAAATACGATACACAAGATGGAACGTGAGTGACTCTCGAACCGTTCTATACTCATCATCGCAGCTGAAATGTTTATGAAGGTGACCAGTTGCAAAAGGACGTTCGAAATTGGCTCTCACCTCCAAATCCGTCGACAAATCACAACGTAGCGCGAGGTGCTCACCAAGATGGGACAGCAGCATGGTTTTTGGAGGGGAGTACATTTTCCAAGTGGAAAGAACACGGGTCCTTACTGTGGATCCACGGCAAAGGTATGTTTCTGTCAATATAGAGCTTTCCAAACTCCTGAGGATTTCCTGATCTGATAGCGGGATCGGGAAAAAGCATTCTTCTGTACGTCACAATCGGCTATTCCATTCACAAATTCTCATACCTCAGCCAGCTCCGCGATTATACAAAACGTCTCGGAGCTGCGGGCGGCCGGGTTAGCCTCAATGGCATACTATTATTTCGATTTTCGAGATGCCGAAAAGCAGAATCGACGCGGCCTGCTAGCTTCTCTACTTGACCAGCTCTCATTCCAGTCTAGTCCTTGTCATGACAAACTTTCTCGCTTGTATGCGAGTCACGACAATGGCACCCAAGAGCCCGCCAACAGCACACTAACGCAATGTCTCAAGGATATGCTCCGACTTCTTGATCAAGGACCAATCTACATCATCATTGATGCCCTCGACGAGTGCCCAGATACATCTGGGACACCAACTGCACGCGAAAAGGTTCTTGAGCTCATAGAGGAACTCGTCGAGCTACAGGTACCAAATCTTCGGATCTGTGTCACGAGCCGTCCAGAAATGGATATTCGAATTGTGCTTGAGCTTTTGACAAGCCATCAAGTGTCTCTTCATGACGAACAGGGACAAAAACAGGACATCCTTGAATACGTAACCAAGATTGTTGGTTCAGATAGAAAGATGAGGAGATGGAGAGAGCAAGATAAGCAACTCGTCATCAAGGAACTTTCTGAGAAAGCAGACGGGATGTAGGTTCACCGGTCTAAATGCACCTCACGAAATGTTACCTACTGGATTACGCAGGTTCAGATGGGTGTTCTGTCAGTTGGACATGCTGCGTCGGAATCTTCCTGCGAGTATCAAGGATGCTCTCAAAGAGTTGCCTAAAACCCTAAATGAAACTTATAAGCACGCATTACTCTCGATCGATGAGGCAAAACGAGAGTATGCGCAACGTCTGTTCAATTGCCTCACCGTTTCGATTCGTCCGTTGCATGTCGCAGAACTTGCCGAAGTTCTTGCCATGCGGTTTGACACGAATGGGCTTCCAAACTATGATGTTGGCTGGCGCCTAGGAGACGATGCAGAGGAAGCAGTTCTCTCCGTCAATTCGAGCTTAATATCGGTCATCGATGTGGATGGCGAGAAAGTCGTCCAATTTTCTCATTTCTCCGTCAAAGAGTTCTTGACTTCAAACCATCTCCCCGCCTTGGGGGATAATCTTTCCCATTACCACATTCTCCCCTGTTCCGCGCATACGATTCTCGCGAAAGCGTGCCTGAGCATCCTGCTCCAGCTCGACGACCAGGCGGACAAAGCGACGATAGAGAAGCTGCCTTTGGCACTGTACGCTGCTCGATATTGGGTCGATCATGCCCGATTTGAGGATGTATCGTCGTGCACACAAGATTTGATGAAGATCCTCTTCGATCCGGACAGGACTCATTTCACAACGTGGGTGTGGTTGTACGATATGGATCGTCACTGGCTACCACCAATGTCGACTGCTCATCCGACGAATCCTAAAGCAGGGCCATTATATTATGCAGCGTTATGTGGATTCCGTGACCTTGCAGAACACCTGGTCCTAGCGCATCAGTCAGATGTAAATGTGAGAGGTGGATGTCGTGCAAGCCCGCTAGGCGCGTCGCTAGCCTCTCGGGCTTTGACCGTCGCAATGTTACTGGTGAAACATGGTGCCGAGGTTGATATCCGCGTAAATGAAGACTTTACCCCTTTACACCAGGCTTCGCAAGGGGGAAACCTGGATATCTTAGAATTCCTTTTGGAGAATGGTGCCGACTTGAATGCAAAAGCCAAACGTGACGAGACTCCCCTTTTCTTGGCCTCGCAAGTGGGACAGCTCGAAATTGTCCGTCTCTTACTCCAGCGCGATGCAATTGTGGATTCCGGTAACAAGGAAGGCCAGACTCCTTTGCACATCGCCTCGTTGAATGGGTATCTCGATGTTGTGCAGTTGTTATGTTATTCAGGAGCTTCTGTTCGTGCACGGAACTCCATGAAACAGACTCCGCTCGCCGTAGCGTCGAAGAACGGTCATGTCGAAGTTTTACGCTTCCTGATCGAGCAAGGTGCAGACATGGACGTCCGGGACAAAGATGGCTGGATTCCATTGCACCACGCATCGCGATTTGGACATCTTGATACCGTGCAGCTGTTATTGGATCACAAAATTGACGTGAATGTACAGAAAGATGATCGCTGGACCCCACTACATCTGGCAGCAGTCCATGGACATCTCGATGTGGCAACGTTGCTCATACAACATAGTGCACGCATTGACATTCGGAACAACAAGGAACAAACTCCTCTGGATCAGGCTTCATTCTGTGGCAACCTCGACATCGTTCGCCTTTTAGTCGAGCACGGTGCAAATGTATCTTCTAGTTGCAACAAGGGCTGTACTCCGTTTTATTTCGCAGCCTCAGGCGGGCATCTTCACGTCATGGAATTTCTCCTTCAGCGCGGTGTCAATCCCGATGTTCGGAATAAGGACGGGCAGACGCCTTTCCACGCCGCATCCCAACTAGGAAAACTTGACCTTATGCGACTCTTGATCGAGAAAGGCGCTGATGTCAAGTCCACGACCAACAAAGGCTGGGGTTCATTGCATTTTACATCTCGATATGGACACCTCGAAGCCACCCAGCTCATACTAGATCATGGTTTAGATGTGAATAAACCAAAGGACAATTTGTGGACTCCGTTGCACTTGGCATCGACCAACGGGCACGCCAAAGTTGTACAATTGCTTGTTGAACGTGGCGCAAATGTCGGTCCGTGCAATGATCTGCACGAAACGCCACTCAATATGGCAGCAGAGATTGGCCACCTGGAAATCGCACGGCTCCTTATCGACTCCGGAGCAAATGTGGGAGCTATAGACAACAGAGGTTGGGCTCCCTTACACACGGCTTCATGGAATGGATATCTTAGCGTGGTGAGGTTATTGCTTAAGCGTGGTGCGGATATCGACTTGCGAAATGGGAAGAATAAAACGGCTGCGGACTTGGCGTCGGAAAATGACCAGACCAAGGTTGCACGTTTCTTAACGGAGTTCAAGCAAGATGAGAATGTTCGAAACAATTTACGGTCTATCACATTGGATTCAACGCTCCTTGATGCCGATGGAGATGTGCAAGACGATGGTGAGGAGACGTCGCTACACGATGCTGCGAAAGAAGGCGAGATTAGGATCGTGCGGTCGTTCCTTGACAAGGGAACTGATGTCGACGCAAAAGGACCGACTCAGAGAACTGCCCTGTGGTTCGCAGCAGAGCGCGGACACGAAGACACGGCGCACTTCCTTATTGACCGCGGAGCGGAAGTGGATTCACAGGACGTCTTCGGATGGACCCCGTTGCATATAGCATCGCGACGCGGTCATGCCGATACCGTGCGATTGCTAATAAACGCCGGCGCCGACGTGAATGTCAGGAATTTGTACAATTGGGCCCCCATACATCTCTCTGCAGGCAACCGTCATCTCGACGTTGTGGAATTGCTTCTTGCACGGGGCGCAGACCCACACTACCGGACTGGTGACGGTCAAAATGCATTCCAGCTGGCGGCCGGACGGGGGAACCGGAATATTGTACAGCTCCTAACGGAGCATGGAGCAAAATGAGTGTAAGGCTCGTCTGGTTGTTGTATTGGCATTGATGCGAGGGCTAATTGGCTTTTCGAATTTAGCAGTTGACGTTAACGTGGAGAGAACCTCATGTTTTGAGGACGACTACATGATCAATTTTATGTTGTTAATAGCAAAGACTATATTCATTGAACATTCTCTATACAATGTAATAATCGCTAAAGTAAAAAAGATTGCGAAGATGGGTCCTTCGTGGTGTGTTGCGAGCGTTGTGGTTGAGCCAGGTGCTGATTCGAGCCTTTTCACTCAAGTGTAGCACGTCACATGGTGCGACACCCGGTGACTTCGTTGAGGGAGAATAAGAGAGAGGAAGATTGTCGAGCCAAGCGAGAGCGAGAAACGGCTGAGCACAAAATGGCGACGTTCGCAGGGGCGAGCCGGTCGACAGAAGGTAAGACAGCGAGACAAGGGGAAGGGCCTTGTGGACTTTTGAGAGGAAGCAAGGTCTAGAAGGCGATCGCGTCGACGTTGGAAGAGGCGAGGGAGAGGGAGAGCAGTTAGAGAGAAATGAAAATGGAAAGATACGTGCGCACGCGTCGAGTTTCGAGGACAGCTGGAATTTCTTACGCGCTGCCTCTTCAAAGAGGACTTTAGCTAGTATATATGTTTGTTTCAAATACCAAGGAACTGGGTTGAGTATCGAACCGGCCGGAAAAACGGAGAGGAATGAGAGAAACGTAGTTAGTCTTGTCGAACGTTGGAAAAGAACTAACGAGCGTTGGACATTAAAGGAGGGCATTCGTGCCCTTGTTAATGAAGAAACGCGGGCTGAGGAACTTAGAGTATGGAAGAATGTCCGGTAAAGGAGAGCGAGGGTGTACGGCGGCGGGCGATACAGTCAGTTCTTGTGGTTTCTCCGGCGGAGTGATGATCTATGGAGAAAAGAGGAAGTAGAATCGGCGAAAACTGAGTACGTATGATGGTATGAACATGAACAGCAGAACAGTTTCCGTCCGTCAAGGTTGCCGCTGCATGTCCGTGAGCGGGGAGGCGGGCCGCTGGGAACTTTATTCCTACCTATAAATTTCAGTTTTTACACATGGCATTGCCTATCTCACAGACCAACCTGCTCACCGTCGTATGTAACGTCGTTATTCTTGGACGCGCCTTTCATTCCTATACACTTTACTTTCCATCTCCGATATGACCCGAAGTAGAAGTATTGCCTGCCAGGACCTCGAAGGTCAACTACTTAAGCCCCACTTTGAAAAGCAATGAATAGGCGCGGATTCCAGTACCTTCACTTCTGTGGGACTCTGAAAGATGTTGAAGGAGCTACTAGTCAAAGTGAGGGGGCGACGATCACAAGTTTGCTAAAAAGATGTTGTCAAGACCAGCATACAACGGCGATTGTAAGACGCAGCCCATAAAGGTTAACTTACAAGTTGTCGACGGAAGTGACCCTGCGCGCGAGATGGACGGGTGCAGACTACCTACCAGCTCATCATCGAGCATCGAGCATCTCCGATAGCAAGTAATAGATATCTTCGCGCGTCTATCTCAGGTCACCTGGCCTCAGTGGCCTGCCTGCATTCGCCTCGTGGCGGAGTCCAGATATGACGGCAGGCGACAGGTCGTCTGCTCTACTGCTCTACCCTGAACACCTTTCACACTCTCTGACTTCTTGGCATCCTAGTGCAACACGCAGGCTGTAACTTTCCTCTTCTTACGATGCCTACAACAGCCTCCCCCTCCAGTCTCCGACTTATCATCGAAACCGCTTTCAGAAACTACACCAACCAAACAGGGATAGATCTCACAAACGATCCATTCGCTCACAAGTTTCAACTCTCCGATTCACCAGATACCATTTCCAACCTATTCCACGACAGAGCAAATCAATTCAAGGAATATCGAGATGGAAATAGGAAACTCATAAACTTCATCAAACCCGCAGTGAACATCCTTCATGCACTTTCTGGGACTCTCGGCGAGGCCGTAAGCCTTGTGAGTCAAATGGAAATTCATATTGCTGTTCATCGTTTAAAAATTATCGCTGCAGGCCCCATTTCCACCAGCAAAAGCAATATTCGTCGGAATTGATGTTCTCCTCTCTGCACGTCCATTTCAAGTCATCTTCATATGCGCCCCTATAACGCGCCAGTTTATGTCAGGCTGCAAGTGGTGTCAGTGCGAGTTACGATGCACTCGAAGATCTATTCGAATGTGTTCAGAATTTCCTTCAACGACTACATATCTATATCGCGATTCCACCCACCGACGGAATGACAAACATCCTCATCAAAGTTATGATCGAACTACTTTCTGTGCTTGCTCTTGCGACAAAACAAGTCAAGGAAGGGCGCTTCAGTAAGCTCACCCTTCACGATAAGTGACTCGTGGCTGAGTGTGTCACAGAGAAGTTCGCGAAGAAGTTATTAGGAGAGAGCGAGATTGAATCTGTTTTACGAAGACTCGACCGACTTACCCAGGAGGAAGCCCGCATGACTGTTGCTCAGACATTAGAGGTCGTCCATGGTCTAATGAGTAATATGAGGGCCGTCATGGATGGTGTGTGGCGCATCCTGCCTGTTTATCTTGATATGACACAACTATTGTTGTTATAGATGGCAAGGCATCGATGAGTGCCATCCATCGGGAGCTTGGTATGTTACGCGCGTATCTGAAAACCTGCATCGGTCTTACTCACAACTGATGTTAGTCAGTATGCAAGATACCGCAAGTACGATAAACAAGATGGGACGTGAGTGACTCTCGAACCGTTCTATACTCATCATCGTAGCTGAAATGTTTATGAAGGTGACCAGTTGCAAAAGGATGTTCGAAATTGGCTCTCACCTCCAAATCCGTCGACAAATCACAACGTAGCGCGAGGTGCTCACCAATCTGGGACAGCAGCATGGTTTTTGGAGGGGAGTACATTTTCCGAGTGGAAGGAACACGGATCCTTACTGTGGATCCACGGCAAAGGTATGTTTCGGTCGATATATAGCTTTCCAAACTCCTGAGAATTTCCTGATCTGATAGCGGGCTCGGGGAAAAGCATCCTTCTGTACGTCTTAGTCGGTTCTTCCCTCCACAATCTCTTATACCTCAGCCAGATCCGCGATTATACAAAACGTCTCGGAGCTGCGGGCGGCCGGGTTAGCCTCTATGGCATACTATTATTTCGATTTTCGAGATGCCGAAAAGCAGCACCGACGCGGCTTGCTAGCTTCTCTACTTTCCCAGCTCTCATTCCAGTCTAATCCTTGTCATGAGAAACTTTCTCGCTTGTATGCGACTCACGACAATGGCACCCAAGAGCCCGCCAACAGCACACTAACGCAATGTCTCAAGGATATGCTCCAACTTCCTGATCTTGGGCCAATCTACATTATTCTGGACGCCCTGGATGAGTGCCCAGATACATCTGGAACGCCAACTGCACGCGAAAAGGTTCTTGAGCTCATAGAGGAACTCATCGAGCTACAGGTACCAAATCTTCGGATCTGTGTCACGAGCCGCCCAGAAATCGATATACGGATTGTGCTTGAGCTTTTGACAAGCCATCAAGTGTCTCTTCATGACGAACAGGGACAAAAACAGGACATTATTGATTACGTTATCAAGATCGTTCGTTCGGATAGAAAGATGAGGAGATGGAGAGAACAAGATAAGCAACTTGTCATCAAGGAACTTTCTGAGAAAGCAGACGGGATGTAGGTTCACCGGTCTAAATGTACCTTACGAAAGATCACTTACTGAATTACGCAGGTTCAGATGGGTGTTCTGTCAGTTGGACATGCTGCGTCGGAATCTTCCTGCGAGTATCAAGGATGCTCTCAAAGAGTTGCCTAAAACTTTAAATGAAACTTATAAGCACGCATTACTCTCGATCGATGAGGCAAAACGAGAGTATGCGCAACGTCTGTTTAATTGCCTCACCGTCTCGATTCGTCCGTTGCACGTCGCAGAACTCGCCGAAGTTCTCGCCATGCGGTTTGACAAGGATGGGCCTCCAAACTATGATGTTAACTGGCGCCTAGGAGACGATGCAGAGGAAGCAGTTCTCTCCGTCGGTTCGAGCTTGATATCGGTCATCGATGTGGATGGCGAGAAAGTCGTCCAATTTTCTCATTTCTCCGTCCAAGAATTCTTGATTTCAAATCACTTCTCCGCCTTGGGGGATAATCTTTCCCATTACCATATTCTCCCCTGTCCCGCGCATACGATTCTCGCGAAAGCGTGCCTGAGTATCCTGCTCCAGCTCGACGACCAGGCGGACAAAGCGACAATAGAGAAGCTGCCTTTGGCACTGTATGCTGCTCGATATTGGGTCGATCATGCCCGATTTGAGGATGTGTCGTCGCGAACACAAGATTTGATGGAGTGCCTATTCGATCCGGACAAGCCCCATTTTGCAGCATGGGTGTGGTTGTACGATATGGATCGTCACTGGCTACCACCTATGTCGACTACTCATCCGACGGATCCTAAAGCAGGGCCACTATATTATGCGGCATTATGTGGATTCCATGACCTTGCAGAACACCTGATCCTTGCACATGCGTCGGATATAAATGCGAAAGGTGGATGTAGTGCAAGCCCGCTAGGTGCCTCGCTATCCTCTCGGGCTTTGGCCGTCACGATGTTACTGCTGAAACATGGTGCCGAAGTTGATATCCGGGCAGATGAAGACTTTACCCCTTTACACCAGGCTTCGCGAGGGGGAAACTTGGATATCGTGCAATTCCTTTTGGAGAATAGTGCCGATTTGAATGCAAAAACCAATCGTGACGAGACACCCCTTTTCTTGGCCTCGCAAGAGGGACGCCTCGAGATTGTCCGTCACTTACTCCAGTGCGGTGCAATTGTGGATTCTGGTACCAATTACGGCCAGACTCCTTTGTACATTGCTTCGTTGAATGGGCATCTCGATGTTGTGCAGCTGTTATGTCGTTCAGGAGCTTCTGTTAGTGTACGGGACTCCCTGAACCTGACTCCGCTCGGCGCGGCGTCGAGGAACAGACACGTCAAAATTTTACGCTTCCTGATCGAACAAGGTGCTGACGTGGACGTCCTGTACAATGAGAGCTGGATCCCATTGCACTATGCATCGGTATATGGTCATCTTGATATCGTGCAGCTCTTCTTGGACCACAAAGTCGACGTGAATGTACAGAATGATGATCGCTGGACTTTACTACATCTGGCAGCAACCTATGGACATCTCGACGTCGCAACGTTGCTCATCCATCGTGGTGCACGCGTCGACATGCGGGACAACGACGAACAAACTCCCCTGGATCGGGCCTCATTCCGCGGCAACCTCGACATCGTTCGCTTCTTAGTCGAGCATGGTGCAGATGTATCTTCTTGTTGCAACAAGGGCTGTACTCCGTTGCATTTCGCAGCCTCAGGCGGGCATCTTCACGTCATTGAATTCCTCCTTCAGCGCGGTGTCAATGTCGATGTTCGGAATAAGTACGGGCAGACCCCATTCAACGTCGCATCCTGCAATGGGAAACTTGACGTTATTCAATTCTTGATCGAGAAAGGCGCTGATGTCAAGTCCACGGACAATGACAGCTGGGATTCATTGCATCTTGCATCTCTATGTGGACACCTCGAGGTCACCCAGCTCATTCTAGATCATGGTGCAGATGTGAATAAACCAAAGCTCGATCTGTGGACTCCGTTGCACCTGGCATCGGCAAACGGGCACGCCAAAGTTGTACAATTGCTTGTTGAACGTGGCGCAAATGTCGATCCGTGCAATGACCTGCACAAAACACCACTCAATATGGCAGCAGAGATTGGCCACCTGGAAATTGCACAGTTCCTTATCGACTCAGGAGCAAATGGGGGAGCTATTGACAACAGAGGTTGGGCTCCCTTACACGCGGCTTCATGGAATGGACATCTTACTGTGGTGAGGTTATTGCTCAAGCGTGGTGCGGATATCGAGTTGCGAAATGGGAAGAATAAAACGACTGCGGACTTGGCGTCGGAGAATGACAAGACCAAGGTTGCACGTTTCTTAACGGAGTTCAAGCAAGATGAGAATGTTCGAAACAATTTACGGTCGACCACATTGGATACAACGCTCCTTGATGCCGATGAAGATGGGCAAGACGATAGTAAGGAGACGCCGCTGTTTGATGCTGCAGAAGAAGGAAAGATTAGGATCGTGCGGTCGTTCCTTGAGAAGGGAACTGATGTCGACGCAAAAGGACCGACTCAGAGAACTGCCCTGTGGTTCGCAGCAGAGAACGGACACGAAGACACGGCGCGCTTACTTATTGACTGCGGAGCGGAAGTGGATTTACGGGACGACTTCGGATGGACCCCGTTGCATATAGCATCGCGATTCGGTCATGCAGATACCGCGCGATTACTAATAGACGCCGGCGCCGACGTGAACATCAGGGATTTGAACAATTGGACCCCCATACATCTCTCTGCAGGCAACGACCATCCTGACGTTGTGGAATTGCTCCTTGCACGGGGCGCAGACCCACATTGCCGGACTGGCGATGGTCGAAATGCATTTCAGCTGGCGGCCGGATGGGGGTACCGGAATATTGTACAGCTCCTAACTGAGCACGGCGCAAAATGAGTGTAAGGTACGTCGGGTTGTCGTATTAGCATTGATGCGAGGGTTAATTGGCTCTTCAAATTTAGCTGTTGATGTTAACGTGGAGAGAGCCTCAACATCACCAATTTTATGCATCCCTTTTTGTTGGTAGCAAAGACTGTATTCGTTGAACTTGAACATTCTCTGTATAATGTAATAATCATTAATGTAAAAGAGGTTGCGAAGACGGGTCCTTCGTGGTGTGTGGCGATCGTTGTGGCTGAGCCAGGTGCCGATCCGAGCCTTCCCACTTGTCTCGAGTGTAGCACGTCACATGGGGCGACGCATCGGTGACTTTGTTGAGGAAGGACCCATTAAGAGAGAAAGATTGTCGAGCCAAGCGAGAGCGAGAAATGGGCTGAGCACGAGATGGCGACGTTGGGAGGGGGCGAACCGGTGAGGCTGTGTCGACGTTGGATGATGCGAAGGAGGAGAGAGAAATGGATATGAAAAAGTACGTGCGCACGCGTCAAGTTTCGAGGAGAAGGACAAACTGGAGCCTCTTACGCGCTGCCTCTTCCAAGAGAACCTCAGCTAGGTTATGTGTTTCAAATACCAAGGAACTGGGTAGAGTATCGAACCGGCCGGAAAAACGGAGGAGAATGAAAGAAAAGTAGTTAGTCTTGTCGAACTGGGAAAAGAACCAACGAGCGTTGGACATTAGAGGGCATTCGTGCCCTTGCAGAGGCGATGCGAGACGCCGGTTAATGAAGAAATGCGGACTGAGGCGTGTCGAGTATGGAGGAATGTCCGGTAAAGGAGAGCGGGAGGGTGTACGGCGGCGGGCGGTGCAGTTAGTCCTTGTGGTTTCTCCGACGAAGCGGAGATCTATGGAGAAAAGAGGAAGTACAATCGATGAAAATAGAGCGCATATGATGGTATGAAAATGAACAGTTCCCGTCTGTCAAGGTCGCCGCGCGATGCCATGAATTACAGTAACTGGCGAATGTCTCGATGCAATCGCACATTTTTTTAAGTTGTTTTGTCTTCGGGATGTGGATAGGAGCTCAGTGTGACTGAAGATGACGCGAACGAATCGGGGTTGAGGCAGACTTGAGGTGTGCTCTTCGCATATTCGAGTACAGTAGACTATCTCATACTGCATAAGGTCATACTGCATAATTCTCATACTACATTGAAAAATGGGTCTACTCAACTTACATGTTACACTCATAAGGTGTCCTCATACT
>QFEA01005118.1:3883-14988 GCA_003315975.1 Lactifluus echinatus
TCCGCAGAGGAGACAACGTTCGACGAATTTTGGAGCAAGATCGGAATGAATCACTCTGAACACGAGAAAGAGTACGTCCGCCCGCTTCTTGTAACTTTGACGAGATGGAATGCGCCCGGTCGACGAGCAAGG
Organism: Lactifluus echinatus; assembly: GCA_003315975.1. Taxonomy (NCBI): domain Eukaryota; kingdom Fungi; phylum Basidiomycota; class Agaricomycetes; order Russulales; family Russulaceae; genus Lactifluus; species Lactifluus echinatus. Next base: position 4,016 of record QFEA01005118.1, read on the forward strand.
GTTACACAGGTACATCAACGTCGTGAAGAAAGTCGCCTTGATCAAGAAGATCTCTGCGACGCAAGAAATATGGACGTCGTACTACGAATTCCCATCCGTCGGCATCTCTCCCCGAGTGTTCACCGTTTTGCAAGTCACACGCTACGACTCGAACAGCCCCCGGACAGGGTATGCTTATCTGCAATCTGCAATTGTTACGCTCTTTCTCCTACTTATCCGCCCATAAGCCTATTCGTATCCATTCCTATAGATGTGACCAGTGACCCCGAACTGGCCAAGGTCGAAGAGAAAGGGGTCAAAGGTCGTTATGTCAGCGTTGAAAGCATCAAAGAACTACCCAGCGGGAAGACGGAGTGGCGTATGGCCACTTCTAGCACTCCAGGTGGTCGCATACCTACCTTTGTCGCCGAGAAAACAATGCCAAGCACTATCTCTGCGGTGAGCCTGTCGAATCAGCCAATGCACGACATCCTTCTCCTGAACAGCCGTGTGTTAACAGGACGTCCCTCACTTTCTTCGGTGGTTCAAAACCGTGCGAGATACGATGGAGACTAAGAACGAGCCTCCTGCTGCAACTGCTGATACAAGTATGGTTCGACCAACTGCCGCATAACCAGTGTCATGAAGCAAGACTGAACTTGTCAAGTCTGAACGACCTCCACATCGTTGGTTGGGACAATCGTAATACATACACCGTTCTCATTCACTTTGTAGAATTAAGGGAGGCATCCTACGCCAGCTCCAAGTAGCGCTCCACTGGTCCGAACCGTGAATTAGTCGCCTCGTAGATAGATAATCTCACGATTTCAAATACTCACCTTCCCAAGAAGTAACTGCTTGATTCCAAAGTTTGATTTCATGTTCCCTCGTACCACCGAAATGATCCACAAACTCGTCTCCAAATACCTCGCGAGCAATGCTGTCCGGGCGAACCATCCTTTCAGTCGCTATTTCCAACGATTGCGGCAGTATGGGTATCTTGAAACCACGCTGTGTTGGTTAAATACACCGACTTTGTCTGGGCGAGATGCGCACTTTTCCAGCCCTTTTATCGGCCAAGCTGAAATGTGAAATTGGTGGGACAGGTAATACCAATTTCTTCTCGATGCCCCTCAGGCCAAGCCCAAAGATCGCGCTCAGCGCGAAGTACGGGTTGACATCTGCGCCCGTAACGCGGATCTCGAAGCGCGTCGCTGCCGGCGGGACAGATGGAGGGGAGATGACCCTCACCGAAGCAATGCGCGAATCGTAGCCATACGTCACGGCGTCAGGAGCCCAGTACGTCTCTCCACCAACGAGACGTTTGTAACCGTTGATGGTTGGTACGAGCTGCGCGGTAGTGAGGTCCCGGAGTGGAGGATGGAGGCTACAGAGAATCTGCCACGTACAGTGGGCATTACTAGAAAGGAGTCAGTGCCATTTGGCCCTGAGTACACGGCAAACTTACCGTCGGTCAAACCATCCAGCACTCCAGCAAGGAAATATTCGGCTGTCTGGCTGATGTGTTTGAGTTCGTCATAAGCAGCTCCTTCACGTCCTTTCTGAAGCTCCTCGGGCTTGATGGCAAAGGCATTACCACCATTACCATCACGGAGAGATACATGGATGTGACTTCGAGTGCAGATGTTCTATCAGTTACTGGCATTTACATCATGCAAGTTGCACGAACCCGCTACATCCGGGCAGCTGTGCAGCAGTGTATTACTAGATGGGTACCAAAATGATACAATGGATGCTGCACTTACATTTCCCCAAGGCTTGGCCATGAAGCTTGGTGTGATGCCGTATTTAATACCTAGACTCTTGACGAGATATTTGAATAGTAGCGCATTGTCCGCCATGCGAAGAGCTGTGGTATAAGCGAGCGCAGTCTCAAACACTCCTGGGCCGGTCTCCGTATCTGCAAAGGACGTCGTCACACAAGAAGTGAGGGTGTGGTAATACACGCACGATGGCTTTCGAGAGGAATCTCAAACTTCTTTGCATAGTCAAATATATCGTGAAAATAGTCATTGTTCAACTGTGTCCGCAGCAACGAATAGCCGTGCACTACGAAATGGACGTCAGTCGAGGCTTGTTTCGCTGGCAAGTCAAAGTGCCATGATACGGACTCCCGGGGGTGAGAGGCTGTAAATCACGGAATTGCTTCTCGGCGAGACTATGCGGCGTTTCTACAGACACGGCTCAGGTGTCATTTGCCTGAAATTTACTAAGAAGTTACCTTTGAACTGAAAGTACTGCACCAAGCGTCAGTTGCGATGTAGTCAGAGGTTTCAAGTGGACCTACTTCAAACTCTATTCCCGCGAAACATTCCCATCCATGTTGTTCAGCTTTCTCGATGACTTTCTTCAAGATGCCACGTGGACAAACACTGATGGGGACCCTCGTCTCTGGGTCCAAGAATGAAACCAAAAAGAATGGAACTTCATTCTCCCAGGGAATCCTGCGGAATGTGGATAAATCTACGGTCGCGGTAAGGTCGCGATATCCATTGGCCGAGTTGGAGATGAGGAGTTCTCTTGAATATACGGCATCATGCATATCCCAACCGCTGGTGCACCTCATGAAGTGGACCATTGCCGATGAAAAAGCAAGATAACATACAAGATAACGCTACAGAATCCAAAGCCATCATGAGAGACTGCGCTCAGAAACTTGTCCTTTGACTAATGGACCTGAGCAAGCTAGGCGAGTCGGGCGACGGGAAAGCACACCATAAATTTCCCGCGCAAAATTCCGTCAACTGGGCAAGATCAGACATAGAGAAGTGATGCCTGTGCTCGGAACCCACCATCGAAACCTACACGGCAAGATTAGCTGTCGTCTCCGTGCAGTACTCGCTTAACTACGGGACCTGCAACTTTAACTTTGTCACCGCGATAATTCAAGAGCCGTTTCAGATCCTCCAGTGAATCCGGGGCATTACTTGTGGGTGAATTGACGACCATGATGGTTGTTAGCAGGAGAGAGTGGCTTGATGCATGTCACGACTGTGCTTATTCTACCCCTCGTTCCAGTTCTATCATGCAAACCCCGCGCGCCCTTGAATTCACATTGCAACATACTCTACTGATACCTGCGCACGTATCAACTTTGACATATACTCACGATGGGATGTTGATTCTGGGATCTGGTGAGTCCTCACACCGGCCTGGAAGATACCTGGCTCAAACTCGGAAGATGACGGCAGTATTCGGCTCTATTGCCCACCAAACACAAAAGTTGTCAAGGCCGTCCGAGGACTTGCAATTGGCTCTGAGGTCTCGTCCATTACTCCTGTAATGGCAAATTCGAACAATATCTGGGTGGCTTGCGGGGGCTCTGTCAGTGTTGAAAATACTACCACTCCGTCGATTTTTGGATGTATTATCATTCTCGATGACCCATAACAGGTAAAATTATTCAGTTTTGATGCACAACAGCTCGTCCAGTCTCACGAAAATGCACTGGTCGTCATTCAAGTAAGCGACAAGGAGGGGGATATGGTGAACGAGGCATGCACGAACATAGATCTCCGGTGTGGTTTCTAAGAACTCACTCCCAGATATCTCTTAGTGAGAATAAGAAGACACTTGCCTTCACCACGGATAGTGGATCCGTGGGAGTAGTAGACTTGGCGACAAAAAGCATTCAGAGGATGAAGATGCAACATAATAGTGTGGGCCTCGACCACGAGTTTATGCATGTTCCAGTGCTAATTCTATGCCCGTAAGATTTGCGCAGCCGCAAGTTTCATACCTGATCGCCCCAGCGAGCTTATCAGCGGAGGCTACGACTCGTCCTTGCTCCATTTTGACTTCAGACGGGGCACAGTACTTTCGAGACAAGAGTTCAGTGTGTCATTCCTTGTAAACCATCCGCGTGCGTGGGATCACGTCCCTTCCTAGCGTCGCTGCCCCAGCCATCTGCTATATCATTGTCTCCGCCCTTCGTGCTCTGCGTCTCCGTTTCATCGACAGGGGCTGTTTCAGTGGGCACCGCAGACGGCCAACTATGGATTGGTTTGGGTGGTGATAAGAGAGTCTCCGGTAAGAAGACCCGCAAGTGGGGAGGCTTGCGTGAAGAATCAAGTCTTTCGAGGAAGATTGCTGATGGCCCAATCGTGGCATTGTGTGTCACCTATTCATTAGCCCGCGAACTTCGAAATTGCTCATGTGTCATCTCTTATTCTCAGAGCATTCCTAGATCCGGCAACAATCGTTACGAGCACTCTGCTTGGTATGGTATCTCTGCACTCACTATGTATTGAAGGAAAGGCAGAAGATTGGAGAATTGAATCCGTCTCGGTTGCACAGACCAAAAGCATCACAAAGGTCAATGGGCTAGCCGTATACAGTGACAACGTAGCGGTAGGGGGTTTCAGTACGGACGGGAAAGGCGTAGCCGAATTGTACCAGTACAAGGTGGTTGAGACTATATGATGAGATGAGGATCATATTATATACTTGGGCTCGCATCACCGTATGGATGTTCTGAACCCTTGTCTGCCTCTAGCTGTGCTTCTAACTCTGCGATCCTCTGTAGGTATGCAGTACGTTCCGCTCTCATTTGAGCTAGATACTCGTCATCGGATAGCTGTCTGAGACCAGCGGCATGGATCAGCCGATCAAACAGTGGCTGTGTAGGCTCGGGACGTTCATTGAGCCCAGAGATAGTTTGTGGTGGTGGGGGTCGAGACTGAGCAGGATATCTTTTGGATATGAATTTTAGGCGTTGGACACCAAACTCGTTGAAGAGTAATTGTCCGACAGTGCAAAAGACGGAGCCGAATATCATCCCAGTAGATGCTCCACGCGTTCCACCTAGAAGCAGTATGTAAGGTAAGCATAGTCTGACACGAAGGTGAGGAACGGACGACGCCAAGTATTCAACACACTCCCCGTGATCCCCCCACTCAAAGCAGAGTCGAGCGTACAGTACAACCTCATTCCACTCCAGGTCACTACACCACTTGAAGACGCTTCGGGGGAAGACAGGGTTTCCCATGAACCCCCTTGCTCGCGTAATCTCGACGGCAGCACTTGGTTCAGAACGGGCACGACAAAATATCCCCGAACGCCTACGCGGAGTGAGCTCGATGTAGGAGAAATACACGGTTGACATACTGAAGAAAGTGGCTCCAACAACTCCGCAATTAAGGGCTGCTGATGCAGCGTATATACTGGCGACAGCCTGTCCTTTTCGAGTAGCTAGAGCATATGTCCCTGTGATCAAGGCACCGGTAACAGCTATGGAGAAAGATGGGGTGAGCAAGGGTGTGTGTAACTCGTGAGACGAGGAAGACGAACTTGCATGATGCTATTGTGCCTGCGGCGACTGTTAATGGTGTTGATGGGTTCATGGTAACACAGCAAACTACCGAGGCGAGAGCGCGTGCATACACAACATCGGCTTCTCCCGGCTCACCAAAGTCATCGTTGCTAGCAACACATACATGGGTACACCAGAAAATTAGAGCGTATCTCGAACGAACGCTAAGGTACCCAAACACGAAGCGATAGAATCTAACAAGCGGCTACTCTCTTGCCTTTGTAATGATAAAAGAGCTTCAAGATCATCTCGTAACTCGGGGTGGGAGACGAGTGTCTCTCCGTGCACACGCAGGAACACATTAAGATACGTTTGAACAGCTTCGAAATCACGACGAGACTTCAATCGCTGAGAAAGGGCGTTCAGGAAAACAGACAAATCCTGAACAGTCGTTAGGGAGCGAATCTCCAGATCTGCTGCAGCAGGGGAAAGCGACTTTGCGAATGTGAAGAACGCCTCATCTGGGACACGACACGCACGCGCATGAGTTTGCGAACGTCTTCGGAACACAAGACACCTACAGTCAGTATCCTTTGGCTCTTGCGATAATTTTTGGACAAAGACACTCTCTGCGTTGGCAGCAGATCTTCGCGTAGGAAACCTTTCTTTTTGTTTCTCTTGGACCATAAACCGTGTTTCAGTTCCTGGAAGCGTGGGCAGGAAAAAAGGCGCCTTCTCTGGAGCTTTTGGTGGTTCTTTTGGTTTATTCCTTTGCTGATTATCCAAAACAAGTTGAATGTGATAGAAACAAGAAGAGAACAATTGACTAACCTGAATCACGTCGAGATTTAAAAGTGTTTGCCATGTCGATCGTGGTAAAAGCGTAAGAGTAACGACTTCTCCATCGAGTTCGGGCATGGAATCTAAAACGTCTTGCGATTGGTCGTGAACAGTGAGGGAGGACAGATGCTCTAATGCTGAGGAAGAAACGTTGACTAATAAAATAAGCAACTACTATGAGTCTCAAGACGGACCTTCGTCTTCGGCGGAGCCAAGGATAGACGGTAGATCGATACATTCGACAGCCTCTTCGGCGATGCTACGGATCGAGAAGTCTGCATATTGAGCCCGATTTGCCCTGCCAGAGAATGGTCAGATGGGACTGACGGTACAGCGAAACGGACATACCAGAGATACACGCCCACGCTGTCAATGTGAGCTGTGGCCAGGAAATCACCAGTGGGTGAGAATGATATGCTGGTAGCAACGCTTGCAGTTCGGAAACCATCGATCAGGCGACCTGAAGGAATGTCGAATGTCCTGATTATCGAGTCCAGTGAGGTCGTTATAAGCCACCGCGAGTCCGAAGAGAAAGTCTACGCGTGTTGGAACAGTGAGACAGGAGTGGTGGCAGGCCAATCACCGGCCAACGTACAAGGTCTAGAACACGAGCTCCAAATCCACTAAATTCTCGAACTACTCTGTGTGTCTCGATATCCAGGAGGCGTACAACAATATCATCACAGGTGACTGCAAGTAAGCCGCTGTCTCTTTGGAGTACCATAGAAACAATAGCGGCGGGTACGATGATTACATGCAGTAGCTTCGCTGTGTGGAAATCAAAGAACTGATTGGGACAAAATTAGGGCCATCTGTATATCAACGCATGAGCACGTACGTTGACAGTTCCATCGAGCGTGCTAGCAATCACTACTCTGTTCAACGAATCAGTAGTCAAGCCCGTAACACTGCGCTCTTCGCTCCTTTGTTTCCCGGGAGGGGGCCGATACTTTGTATGAACGCCGTTGGGACAAGGCCCAATATTGAATGACTTTCGAAGGGCACCGGACTGCATGTTCCACATATGAATAGCACCCGTAGAGGAACTCGCTAGTCCAAAATTGCCACACGCCGAAACACAAACTGCCTGTCGCCATTTTAATCACAATAGTTGGAAAGGAGCTGACAAGGGCATGCCTTGGTCATTCCAAGAGTCCTTGACTTCTCTTTCTCCACAATGCCAAGCGTGTGCCGGCCTATTCTTTTGTTTATCATGCTCCATGTTCGGGCATATATCTCATCAGAATGTGCTGTCAAAATATCATCCCAGTCTTTGGATCTTGTTGTTGAATATGACAATGCAGTAACAGGGGAATGCTTGAGCGAGGTGACTGGCACAGACAACGTGGTCGCTTTCTTCGTTAGAGAGCCTGCAACAAGTGTGGGTCGTCAAACGGAGTCATCTCTCAAAATGCGGGCTAACCTTGGGATAATTCAAAAGACCGTGAGTCGCGCACGACGGATGTATATCGAAGGCTACGATCTCTTGACGCTGTAAGTAACTGTTTTCCATCTTCGCCATAATAACGGATGAGATGCGGGGGGGTTTGATGGCCTGATCTGAATTTCAGAAGGTGCGGTTGCGAAGTTGGTGAATCAAAATGCCATTGCTTTGCGATGTGTTAGCGAGATATGCAACTTCTCCATCAAGCGCACAAACCTTGACGCTATTGTCATCCCCCGAGCTGATGAGTAGTGACTGGCCCGGGATCCATTCAAGTGCAGATATATTTCCATCGTGCGCCCCTCGTACAGTGTGTAACAGACGCCCACCAGAGCCGAGATCCCACAAAGAAATATGGCCCGTTTCAGAGGCAGTAGCAAGGGTGGGATGATCTGAAACAAATGAGACATTGAAATAATGGTCATAGCATGACGAGATTCCATACCGCCTCGGAAGGCGAGGTCCCGCACCAGGCCCTCCCGCACGAATATTCGCATTAATTTTTCATCAGCACGTATATCATAAATTGAGACCTCTCCGGATGCAAACCCAACGCCTATAACATCGATAGCAGGAGACTGGGCTAACGCGGTTACGGAAGTAGACGGGTGGTCGGGTGATGATTCCGAAAGTCGAGAAAAGGGTACTTTGTGTATGCAAGTCCTAATGCAAACATTTTATTGGGTTATTGTTATTTTGACAGGTACACCAGTATACGTACTGGGTACGAATATTCCACAACTGCAAACTTCCATCGTTCCCACCAACAAGGACCTTGTTTAAGTACGTGGCAGGGTGTAGCAGGTGTACGGCGGTGAAACCGGGCTCGAATTGAATCTGACTATGCAGCGCTTTATAGGCATTCAGCACCATCCTCATATCAACTATCTGCATCCTCACTTTCGTCTGAGACGTTCCACGTTAGTAGGTTTCGTCCATCTTCCGTCAGTGCGAGCAGATAAGAACCGAAAATGAGAGGTGAAGTAATGAGCGTTCCCAGAGGATTGGTCAACCGGCCAACCTTCCACGTCGATAAGAATTATGGATGTGGCGGGCCTGAATCCGAATTTACCTTCTTTCCTCGGCTGTATTTGAGAACATGAGGACCGGAAGAGGCCCATATATAATCACCCTCAAAGGCTAGGCCCGTAATCGAATTCGGCGCTTCTGAACCTAGAATCATTTTTTACGCTCTCAGGAGCATGAAATGAGGACATGATGGTGCACACTCACCGACGAAAAGAAGGGTCATCTTTTCGCCTTCCCAAAGGGCCCATGAGTTGCCCAGACATGTCAATATATGGATACGTGGCCCCTCAGCTGAGCCCTTAACTGCTCGAAGCTGCAGAGAAAATGGCACCTCATTTGTTATGAGCCCGAGCGCGCGAAACGGCGCAAACAATCGCCGAGAATTGGGTTTTTCTGAAGATACATCCGGATGCGTTGTGGTCACATTTCTTGTAGATTTGGAGCGGACTCTTTTGCGGGGAGGGTGGGTTGTCTCTTCGTCGTCCACTACGATTATCATTGTGGCCAAGTTATGGCCATCGTACCGGCGTCGGGCCGGAATTACAGGAAAAAGAAAAAAAAAAACATCTCTCAATTACATAATCCAACCTCCACTCACAGATGATATGATGGAACGACTAGACCGGCAGCTATTGGTGGTTTCCTTGTTTGCTGCTATTCTTGTGGTGGGTGAGTGATCAAGTAGACTCGCTTTCAGATCATTCACTTAGCTGTGCGACTACAGTCGCGCTGTACTTGTTTCATCGCAGGTCAAGGTCACGTACAAATTGCATCGTATTTGTAGGAATCCCGGATGCAGGGAAAACTGCTATCCTGTCAACAGTACGCGAGGTGTCCATCTCCATTGATGTGCTGAACTCCGATTATTTTCTAGCTTGCGTACGGCCAGACGCTTCCAAGCCATTCATCGTTACAGACAAATACATGCGTTCTCTCACTGAACAAGAAAAGCACCACCTTGGTGGATGTTCCTGGTCATCCTCGTATTCGAGCACAGTTCCGCAAGCATCTATCTGATGCAAAAGCTATTGTTTTTGTTGTCGACGCCAGTAACATATCACGCAATGGCTCACTGGTAGCAGAGTATGTCCTACCACGTGCATTTGTACACAGTATCCGCTGATGATCACCTATGACCCCTAGGCACCTGCACCCAATTCTGCATGCGGTCGTAACGATCCCACCATCGCAGAACCCCCCTGCCATACTCATCCTGGCCCACAAATGCGACCTCCTCAAGACAGGAAGTGTTTCTGCCACGTCGTCGTTAGAACAGCTTGCAACTAACCGAGTGCGGTCTGTCTTGGAGCGAGAGCTCGAGAAGCGACGCAAATCGCACACGGGAAGCGTCGCTATCGACGAACTCGGAGCCGAGGGCGAAGACAATTCCGAACTGGGAGGCTTAGACTGTAACGGTCCTCCGGGAGAAGTGTTTAAATTCTCAGAATGGGAGGGCGGAGACATCGAGTTCATGGCTACTTGGGTAAGCGTTGGAGGCACAGCCGATTTGGCAGATGAGAAAGGCACGAGCTTGGATGGGATTGGGATTAGACGTCTTGTAACTTGGCTGGAAGGCCTTCTTTAAGTAAGCTGCACATGCACGTGCGTGCTAATATATTTCTCTTTCTCTTTCTCTCCTCCTGCCTGCGTCTGGTGTTGTGCACTCACGCCAGTAGTAACACTTTAATGACCATTCTGACGACCCAGTGACGACCCATGTATTCCCAAACTCGCCGTTCCGAGGTGTCACCACCTTCGTTCTCTCGCCCGAGGCCGCGGTCTCCCGACCCTACCGACCCTCTCCCCCTCTTGCGGGCCCTCGGAGACGCCAGCAGAATACAGCAGTATCGAAGAAATCAGCCCTCCGATCCTTCTATTGAGGCACTGGACCTTGCCGACTATACCCGTACCCTAAATGACCACCCATATCCGAGCGGCCCCACATACTACGAGTATCCATTGCCTACACCAGCGAGATCCTTCACGACCCCCAGTAATGCTTCGTTGAGCCCACCATCCCTCATCTCTTCTCGTGGCACACCGGCATCTCAATCCCACAGCACGTCGCTATGGCATACCGACTACAGGGCATTCCCTCTCTCGATACCAATATCATCTCACACATCGCCTTCCGTCTACACTCCTCCTGACGGTGGACTATATTCACCTCCGGTTTTTCGCACTTCCTTCAACACTCCGACCTCCCATGGGGGTATTGCAAACTCGGACATTGATATTACACGATTTCCCGCATGGTCGCGCGGATGGTATACGAAAGACGGTGGCAGATCGCAAAAGAGTGGTCCACGATCCGAAATCTCTCGCGCGCCTTTTTTTGATCCGTCTTATCGCGCTACAGGTGTCATCGGAAACCAGTACGATCTCTACACCGCGACCAATAGCACGTCT
>QFEA01005141.1:0-10638 GCA_003315975.1 Lactifluus echinatus
CTTCCCCGCTTTCGGCACTGACAACCCTCTACTCTAAGTCGTGTGACTTTGCCTGTCATTGGCTTCTCTTTTGATACCTGGCTCTGCAGCTTCCGCTGGCGCTCGGGTCGGGTGTCACACTTGCCGGAATTGCTGATATGTCTAAACGGCAGGTGTGATAACTGATAACGATCATGAGTGATGCGGTTTGCTTCTCCGCCTTTTCACTCTGGGTTTGCTTTGCACAGGATGTTTACGCCGTTCCTTTTGTGTCTTCGATACACCCTCCGGAACCCTGCTCCTTTGCCCTGCCTCTTTTCATGCGATGACACCTCGTGCCTTTCCATGGCGTCTGTTTCATCCCTTCGGCCTAGTCTTGACAATTCGAGATATCGATGTGCGCCGAACGAAATAAAGAAGGCGGAAAATGACATGCTCATCGCCTGCTGCAGCGTCTTTTTTAAAAATTCGGCCACCCGGCGTCGAGGTGCTTTGTGGACCCGGAAGATGTTGCAGTTGACTTTGATAGTCCCGACGGGATTCCAGGGTTGAAACTAGACTGGCGCTGGAGGATAAAGAAGTAGCACTCTTATCAGCATGCTCGAGCTTGCAATTCTCTCGCTTCTCAACGAAGGAGTTCCTGAAAACGAATCCAAGTTGCATCGATATTTTAAATGAGGATGTGTCATATAGCATATTGTCCTCGAGCCCCACATCCTCAATGACAGCCACTTCTTTGCGCGTCTTCGCTTTTGTTCCGATTCACTACTCTACCCGTTCGACCACCATCGAGCCACGACCACACACCGCCTGTTACGGGCCTCAGAGACAACCCTTACCATTATTCTTCCTACCTTTGTTCCAAGTCTTGTATGTACCTCACTCTCTGACTCGTGTCACACTTTCCTCCGTCTATTGTCCTTACATCTGTATATAAAACTCTTGTACACTCGTCTCGAAATCATTATCACCGGCATTCTATTCTCTCCATCCAAGTCATCCGTAAGACATGATACAAAGGCCTCTTCCTTACCAACTATCGTCTATCGTCCATGCCTTCGCTAGACTCGACATGTGCAACACTCACAACCGTCTACAGTGCTAATTGGGCTCGAGCCCCAAGGCATTGTTCATTCGTTTGATCCAGAAGCTTACATTAACCGTCTCAGAAGTTGCCATTCTTCTCTCCGAGTCATCAGCGTTACGCTTCAAGTTCGACTGTGCGTCAATCCGCACCGGCCCAATAAATGCTCAGCATTAGCACAACTGATGCTTCCAGTGGACGCGTCATCCACTGTCAATTTGACATCGTTTTTGAGTGCGACATTTACGACGTAGATTCTGTCATTTCCATTCGAATGGAACTGACGACACCTAATGTGGTATATGCCGCACTCAAAGCCGATGTCAGACTTACCAATCGGGCTACACAGCCCCGTGGCAATGACGGTGGAGTGGGGACTCAGGGACAGAGAGAGCACGAGAGAGAGAGCATGAGGAAGCGCACGAGGAAGCGCACGAGGAAGCGCACAGGTCACGGGACGAGGACGGGAGAAACTCGGCGAGAGAGTTAGATCAGGGCATGATAATATAACACGAACAACGACACTGCCAGACCAGCCCATCTCCAACGGGCAACAGCTGGGGAGGAAGGTTCATGGTTGTCGTGGGTGATAGTTGACTTTAACTGTATGCCTAGACCATACGTTTGGCGCTTGGTACTCTATTCTGATGGTATAAGTTAACATACAAATCTCGACGGAATGTTGAGAATTCTCCGCAATCCGGGGGGGGGATGGCCTGTCATTTGGTATCCAACCGCAGCGGGGTTAACGCTCTGCTGTCCTGTCCGCCAAAGTCGACCCGTACGCTCGCATGCATTAACACTACATCCGCTCCAAACTCAAAGTAACAAGCGCGCAATATCGAGATGTCCTGAACCGTCACGAACCTTCTTCCGTTCATTGCTGTCAAATGAAGTGAGTCATAGCTTTTGGAAGTCTGGCTTCAAGTTGTGGATTTGTGGGACTCGAGTACAGTAATGCTGCGCGGCCCGACTCTCGCGTACAACACCATTCCACAATTTTGACGAGGGGTGTCCGTTGGTGAAGGGCCGTCGGCCGAGCGAGGGTAAATTCATGATCATTGGAAGTCCGCTAAAGGGAATGAAAGCGAATCGTGCCGGGCTTCCGTCCGGCGTTTGCCGTGGGTACTAGGATTGTCACTCTAAGTAGGCCCGACAAATCTCCCTCGCAGCGCGTTCTATGCCTACCGACAATCATACCATGATAATGTATATTGCATTGAACAGCCAGTACGTACATACATACAGAAATAGGAAACTACAAAATGTTTATTAAGTTGAATGTGAATGACTGAAGACATTCAACATAGCATAGCCAGCCAGAACAACAGATCGCTCCGTTGTCTTTTAATTAACCCGCAGAAATAGACATATAAAAGCCTTGATCAACAAGGATACCAGTAAAGACGGTCGGCAAAGTTGTGGGTCTTGATTTAATTCAATGTAATTAGGTATAGCTCCCCACCAGCCTGCTGGGTTTTTCAATCCTGAGTGCGTCCTTCCAGGACCAAGATCTCAGCTCTGATTCCTCGATAGGGACTGCAAACCAATCAGCGATACAAGTTGGGGGAAACGCGTCAATTGAACGTCCGACGGGCTCACCTTGGAACGTCTTCTTCCAGACCAAGTACCATTGCCTGGAACATCACGATATTCATCAGACCAACCATATCTCCATAAAATGAAACGGTATGCAGAGAGAAAGAGCCCTTACGTGTCGTCGAAATATGGGTGCTTCACGAGATGTTTCACCTTTATGCGATCGCTGGGTTCGACCTCGAGCATCTGGAAAGCAAACAGTCAGAAGGGTAGTTGAAAGAGCTTGTAGAGGGACACGCTGCACACCTTGATCACCAAATCCTGCGCATGCTTGTTCTCGATGTTCGCGCGAACAATCGCGGGAATATCCCAGCCCCAAACCTCGTTCTTCACGCCACTGGCCTCTGTCGAAAACAATCGCTAAAGACAAAGGAAGGACAGTGCCCGGCGTCAGCAAATTCGCACGAAGAATCGGCCTGCCGTAAGTTTGTGCGGATACGCACCTCGCCTGAGAATATCTCATAAAGGATTACCCCAAGCGACCACATGTCCGCCGCACATGTGAACTCCGCCTTGGCGTGGGTGATAAGAAGTTCGGGAGCCTGATACGCGTACGTGCCGCCGTAGGCAAAGAAGACGCATTCATCAAATGGCCTCCGGTCGTCCCAATCCGAATCGGGCACCACCGATATGCCAAAGTCGGCGATCGCGAGATGGCCGTCGGCGGTGACGAGGATGTTTCCCGGCTTGAGGTCGCAGTGGACGATATTTCGTGCGGAGAGCTCGTAGATAGCAGCAACCTTTTTATTTCAAGATGCAAGAAGAATGTGGCATGCTCATTGTATCGTTCAGGGAGTGATACAGCAGCGAGGGACGTACGAGCTCTTCGGCCCAATGCCGGGCAACCCTATCCGAGATCCTTTGCCCATGCTTAAAAATGATGCCCGCGAGCGTGTTCGGGTAGTAATCCTGCGCGACATGAGCATACGGTCGCAGAATGCATTCCCCGGGATGGGGAAGATGGACGTCTCACCATGACCAAATAGCAATTCCAAATGTCCGAGAACGAGCCGCGCAACTGCACGAGCCACTTGGTCCTCCGCCGCGCGTTGTCGTGCATGATCTGGCGCTCGGCATAGTACATATCCTGTAGCACGGACCCGCGGAACCCCTCCGTGCTGAACACCTTGATCGCGACGCGCACAGGCGGCGATGAGTCCATGACGGTCGCGAGGGCGACGCGCCCAAACGTGCCTGCGCCGATGAGGCCGTCGACGCGGTAGCGCAGCGCGCCGTCGTAGAGGTACGGGCTTAGGGGGCCCACTGGGCGGCCGCGCCCGCACGGCACGGTCGGCGGGGCACGTAAGAGGCGCGCACAGCGGTAGCCCGATAAAGATGGCATGGATAGGTCGTCGACCACCTGCTCATCCTCGTCTAGGGCGACCAATGTAGAAGCGTCTGCACTGTCGCGGACAGCCAAGGGGAGTGGGGAGGATAAAGGGGGAATAGGGGGTTTCGCCTGCATGTGCGTGTGGCTCTGGTACGCGAGGACGCAGAGAGGGAGCGTGAAGAGAAGGAATGCTTGTGTTGACGAGGCGATGACGTGCGCGACAAGTCGTGGACAGGTAGCACAGAGGGTAAATGCGCCGTGCTAGTAGCAACCATGGGTGGTAGTCGGCGTCAGCACAAATACAAGAACGACAGAGGGAAGCTTCCTTACAACGAGAACGATTTCCAAAGCTGCGAGAGGAGGATGTCGCCGAACGATCATGGATTGTATGTGAGCCGTGAAAGGCGTATAGATAAAGAGGAGAATCGTGAGCACGAGAGGGGGGGAGAAACACACAGAGAGACGGGGGAGAAACAGTTATAGATCGGGGGTATTGTGGACGACGCGTCCACGATCCACCCATCATTTATGCACCCAAGAGAGGAAAGTTAGGCGAACAGCGAAATGCCAGTTGTGGCTGGCGCTTGCTTTCATGGCCACGGCCATGGCGTGCAGACACTGCCACGACGAGGAAGAGGAAGAGGCCAGGCCCGGTTCGCCGAATCGATGACCTCGACGAAAGCGCCACCTCGGAATCGGAGCATTGACGCTTGCCACTGGCACTGTGGCGCGCTAGTTGTCACTGTCATGATCGCTCGCGATAGCAGGCACGTGGCCGAGGATCCGGTGAGCCAGGGACAATGCCACCCATGAGGCAAACATAGACAAAGCGGTCGAGGCGGGTTGTAGCTTCACATGTGTATCATAAAAGAAGCGTGGTGGCAGAAGATTTGATTTCTAGAGCTAGAGCGGAGTGGCTGGCTGGTGGCGGAAAGGAACATTGAACTTGAACCACGAGCTGAGCTCGTGGCGAACAACGTGACCCGTCTGTTGGAACGTTTTGCCGAGTGTCAAGAACGGGGAACAGAACAAAGCAAAGTGACAATCCACATGATGCCATTCATGTCCAGCCACGTCCAGCCAGATAAATAAGCCCAGCCGGACCAGCACGCGGCAACGCAGCTTGAACCTTCATAAACATTTTAACTTATTAACTTATTCAAGAACAAAGTTTACATCTACCCATATTATGGTAATAAAACAGCTTCAATGCCGACAACTCGGCGTTTGAGGTATTTCGCCCCAGTGCGCGCTGGGATGTCGGGTTGATGTCGGGTTGTACGATGTTTGGAAAATGAAAATGACTAACGTGGCTATTCTCGAGGGCGCAATTAGATTTTATATCCCTCATCTCATCTTGTTACATCTCCTAATGGGTCGTCGCAAAAATTCTCGCCCTGACCCCGTCACTCCGTCTCGCACCTCGTCCAATTCTCCGTTCCTCGTTCATGTGTTTGGCTTTCTACTATTTCAACTCATTCGTGCGTACAAAGGGCTCTCTTCCCCGATTCCGCATACCGCATATACTCCATCTTGTCTTTCCCTTTTCTTTCTTTTTTCGTGTACGATGATGTAGAATAGTGTTTTCTTATTGCGGAACTGTTTATCAATCAACCTTAATTCTGTATCTTGTACAACTATTACAACCGACCAAAGGGTTCTGACGTCCTAACCTTTTCCTTCATTCCGGCACAAATGGCCCAACATGCAAGCAAAATGTGATGAGTAACGAACAAGGTGTTCCTTCTGTAGGTTCCAACTATCGAAAAAAAGGATATGTGTGAGCATGTGGGTTGGAGATGTGTGGGGCATTAAACCTACTGTATGTTCGTACAGTTCGCCAGCCTCTTTGGCCACTGACCAATGCCGATGCAGTGGCGTGCGGTGGGACAGGACAGGCACGAGAAGTTACGTCCAGTGTTAAGACTAAGCTGAGTGTGACGTGGACGTGCGCGAGTGTTTGTTTTTGCTTAGAGAGTACTTGTTACTTTACCGTTGACTTTTTACTCTCTAGTGTAGATACAAGAAAAGTCTATGGTGACAACTGGGGCAAATCGATGACGGAGATACATCGGGTAGAAGGAGAACAGGTGAGGACATTGGTACATGAATACGAGATTTAAGGGGCGGGAAACAGGTACCCCTTGGAAGTCATTGATTATAAGAGGTCGGGGACAGTTGGGGTAAGGTGGAGCAACCACCTGACTATTGCAAAGTGCGGGCAGGACTTGATGACATGCTCTGCTGTTTTAGGGTTGATTCCACGGTCCGGGCGGCTGGTGGGTTCGCAAGGATGGAGGAGGGCGGAGTAAGAGTCGATGAACGTATGGCCCGTGATGACGCAAATGGAGGTTGCTGAGGCCTGTCTCGAGCCTCCCGAGGCGCATTTGATGACTGGAGCCATCTTCCCATTCGGGGGCGCTGGGAGAGCGAGGTAAGTTTAGGAGTGTCGAGGCTCTCACTGGCAGTGTCAGCGTGCTTTCCAGGCTGAGATTGCCAGGGCCAGGGCTTTGGCTGACTCAGTCTGGTAGGCAATGGTGTGGGGCTCCCGGTGATTGAGGGGGGGGGTTCGGCGGCACACGCTGCGTGGGCTAGCTCCAGGCACATTTTCATCCCTGCGTTGTGAAGACATATATGGGGGACACAATTTAAGGTAAATTCTGATCAGTCCAGAATATGTCTTTTAAACGAGAAATCGTTAATAAAAACGTTTTACCGAGAGGGAGAAGCTTACCGTGAGTAATGAGATCCACCCAATCCTCCTCCCTGTTTTCCCTTGCAGCCCTTTTCGCCAGTTCAGCGACCTCTGATGAGGAAGCATTTTTCTTAACTACTTCCCAAACGACAAGGCGTTCAGGAGGGACCACTCCTTTAGCGTTGTAGACCCGCCGAATGGCGGAATAGATTTCGAATAAGATGAAGTCCAGCTCCATCTCATTAATGATCCCAATGAAGTCATTCTCGAAACGTTTGATCAACTCCTGCGTCACGTCTAAAAGCCGATCTTTGGGAATGCGTCCAGGGCCTGATGAAGGGCCTGGTGAGGGTTGCTTTTCTACTCGAGTCTTTAATTTCTTTGGACGGCGCCAGGTGGTAGCCCTAGAACGCTTCCTCTTCGTCATCGGAAAGAAGGGTATAGAAATTGGAAATGGAGGACCGGTGGAATAATAGGCTCACGAGAGGGAGGGGTAATTGGAAAAGGGGCAATTCAACGCGATATTTTTTTGGCTACGAGTCCGTTTGTTTTTATAGCTACATTCAGGAGTTTTTAGGAGTATATTAATAAGATAAATAGAGTAAGAATGAATTGAACTTAACAGGGGCACGCGTAGAGATTGCAATTGCAAAATGATTAAGTGTGCCATGATTCCCTTATGTCAGCTGCGTGCCGGTACCCGGTACGCAAAACCGGTTGCCGGGCCGGGGAAGCCCTGGCCCAATTGGTGTGAATAATCGTTAGTCAAGTCTGCTTGCAGGACCTCCCGAGGCTGTCAATATCTATCAGCAGCTCTTCTTCGCCCGCCATGCTCAGCGCAATCGAGCATGTAATAGCTTCACTCGGCCAAGCCTTTGACCCTCGGTCCTGCTATCGGTGATAAGAAGAACACAAATCGTCGTAGAGATCTTTCACTATTGTGGCAATTTGGTTCACGCTCTTCTTATTCACAGTCCATCATGACGATGAGGAGGACTGGGAGGACTACTGTACGTCCACATTCTCAGATGGCAGATGTACATTGTGACTCGCCAGGGATTCAAAGTCCGTCTTATCTCTCCCCTCCTTCCGTTCTCACCTGCCCCGCTCTAGATACTCTCTAGACTGAACTGTTACATTGCCCTCGAGATCGTCAAATCCGCTCCCTGCTGCACCGGGGCCACCCTAGACGAGATCAAGCTCCTCCAGCATCTCATCACCTCAGCCACTCCCCCCGTCCCCCCCTCCTTCCAACCCAAATCCCACCCCATCTCCCTCTAACCATCATGGCAGATCCCACATCATCTCCTTCCTCGACCACTTCCGTTGCAAGGGTTCCCATATAACTCATGTCTGTATGGTTTTCGAAGTCCTCAGAGAAAATCTCCTCTGTCTCATGAAGCGTCACCAACGAAAAGGCGTTCCCCAGCACCTTGTGCGTCAGATCGCAAAGCAAATCCTCCTTGGTCTCGATTACATGCACCACTGTTGTGGCGTCATTCACACCGGTGGGCATCCCATCTCCACCAATCCGTTTCTCTCTCTCCTCAGTCTAGAACCTTTCCCTTTCCCTCCCCTCCCATACCACAGATCTTAGACCTGAAAATGTGCTCATATGCAGCGATGATATGGAATCGAACATTCAGAATGAGCTTGCCCCTGCTCCTGCTAACGGCACGTCCCCTCCTATCAAGCTCGTGGTGTGCCCCCATCCCGAGGGCGTCGTGGCAATCAGATCCCCCGTCCCGAATGGGCTCAGTTCTCTCACCAGTCCCCCGAGTGGTGGCGTTCGAGATAGGAGTGCCGAGGCAAGATGCATGCCGTTGAGATGGGTCAAGCCTCAGAACGCATAGCACAACTTCTTTGTGAACCTGGCTTTGTCGAGAAAAAGACACTCTCAGGTGGGCACATGCTGCCCGGCCCTTCACTTCTCTCCCAACAAGCACCGTCCTACGGGCATGCCACCGCCGCATCGTCTACGCCAACCGACAATGTAAGGACTTGGACGACGCCAGCCTCGGAACGGGCGACCTTGGATCGTGGAACGGAGAACCTCGGGCTTCCGACAAAGATAAGATCCCAGGCCCAGGCAACCTCCCGCGACTTTGGGGCACCGGTCGCACGCTTAGCGCTGAACGAAGTCTTCCTCTCAACCGCCACCTCACCACATGATATCACACGTTGCAAGGTCGCCGTCGCACCCCTCACCCTTGCCACCACATGGTGAAGAGCGCACCGCGCTGCTCCCCGATCAACGTCGCACCTGGATCGTGCCAATGGAACCTCGTCCCGCCTTCACGAAAGGCCATAGCACCTCGCTAGCAGGAGTTAGGGCCACCAGTGAGCCATAATAATTTACACTTTCCTCTTCTCAGAATTGCCCGCGTTTCTACTACACTCATCACCAAGGACACTACCTCAGGAAGCCACGCGCTCCCCTTCACTTTCCTTCCTTTGTTGTTATTCTCACTCTACCGACCTCAACTACTTTCCAGCCTTTGCCATGTAGGGCTTGTGCCCTGGCTGCGCGTGCAACACCGAGTTGCCCGGAGTCGCCGTCGCCTGCTTAATTTGGATGTTCCCTTGTTCTCGATTAGTACTTTACCGCCCGCCTGGATGTATTTAAGCCTCCTAAGTATGTTGAGTAGCGATAGGGTAGTTTAGCTTTGTCACGCCGTAGAGAAGCGAGGGTGAACCTGAAGCGTAATCCAGTCAACCCCTCCCCCTTCGTGTCAAAGCCGTTTTGCCCTATCGAGGCTTTCTTTCGTCGTCTCCGTTTCCGTCGTCGTCAGCGCACGCGCGCGGTACACACACACACACTCCCTCTCTCTCTCTCTTTTGTGCGTATGTCAGACAGCGGGCAGGGCCACGAGTGCCACCGCTCCCTCGTCGTTCTCACTTCCCGAGCTCGGACCGCCCTCCCCGAACTCACTCTCTTTAGCCATTTCCTTCTTTATTACTCGGATATTGCTAGGAACCAGTAAGTAGGAGAACATGTATTTAAGCTGACGCCTCCTGCCTGTAGGAAGGCATAGTACATCCTGCGTGTCTATCCAAGTTCTCTCTCTTTCCATCTCTCTCGTCTGATCTGCTCCGTCGTCCGATTCCCGTCGCCCGCGTGTCTCTTCCCTGCGACTTTCTGATTCAGCCTCTTCCGTCACTGCGTCCAACCGTCTAGCCCGTCTGTCCTCGGCCGTTCGCAGCTCCCGTGTCCTTTGCGTTTCGCCTCTACCTTTTCCCTTATCACAATCTCTCGGTCGACTTCTTCGACTCCCTTCCCTCGCCGCCTCGCCGCCTCGCTCGCACGCTCGCACGCGCTCGTCTGGTCGACTTATATAAGTCAATTTCACTCTTACTGCGAACTATACCCTACGCAGCCAACTTACAACGGGAGTGACGAGTCATTTCTTGAATTCAGTGTTGCTCATTCCTCGGGCACTGGCTCCTTCATGGCCCTTGATCCGCAGTCGAGTGGCCTCGAGGTCCTGCAGCTTTATCGACTACGTGGAACATGAACGAGCGCAAGGTGAATTATTCACCAGGAGACAGCTACGAAGTACGAAGACTAGCCACTAGCCAATGCGCATGGGCCAAGGGCGGCCCCGGCCCGGCCACCGATTATGCGGCCCCAGCAAACATGAACAAAGCCGGCCAGACTGAAACAATTAATTCGGAACCGGTGCCGGTGCCAGTGTGATCATGGGCACGCAGCTGACACCAGGTCTTGGCTGACATCACATCTCCTATATCACAAAAGGAGGTTATAAGTTAATCATTTTGCAATCTCCGAGCCGAGGCATGCCATGCGACATGTGAGAATGAATAAGGAGTAGATAAAAATGAACATAGCAGTGGCACGCGTGGTGCGAGACTCTACGCATTCCCCTGTTATGTTCATTTTATCTACTCCTTATTCATATACTCCTATAAACTCCTGAATGTAACTATAAA
>QFEA01005164.1:0-15764 GCA_003315975.1 Lactifluus echinatus
AAGGTTCTAGGGTCAAGATGGTATGGGTGCAAGAAGGAGTTGCAATATCTCCTTCAATGGAAAGGATACTCCCAGGCCAATGATAGCTGGGAACCAGCCAACCAAATGCACTCTTCCGACTTGGTAAAAGAATTCCATGAGGCCTGTCACGGGGCGCATACAGTGCCACTGATGGCATGGCATCAGTGATGGACACAGCCCTGGTATTTGACTGATGATACGTACAGTTTCATATACAACAGTGTTTCAGATGCCCCTTGATTGTGATCATGTTTCAGTAGCGTCTCATAAGTAGAGTAGTCATTAGGGATGACTACTTGTGCAGCAGCTTACATATCCCTAGGACACTGCCCCAAGTCCAGTAGTATATATAGACATACTTACTGGTTGTAATACCTTAAGCTGAGTCTTCTATCCCTGAAGATGAAGCCCAATCCATCTAGTCTCCTTCTACTTGTGTGCAAGATCTATTCCTCCTAAGTGGGACTTAGGAGCGTCTCTATTCTTCAGGAAGCACTCAGCACATGCTCTCACCTAGTGGCTAGGTTGGAGAGGCATTGTTCGCATCCACAAGGCGACTCAAGGCAGAGTAATGCCTTATTGTTTTATCTCACAAGGCTTCGAGGAAGCCCCGTAACATCAGACTCAGCTTAGTTTCCTCTCCACCAGGGAGCTATGAAAAGAAGGACACCACAGCTCCTCGAGAATATATCAAAGAAAGCCCAAAGGAAGGGGCCCCAATCAACATAGTCACATTCTATATCAATCACAAGGACGTCAACATATATAAGCAGCTGCACAAGCGAGTCATCCCTAATGACTACTCTACTTATGACACTACTGAGACACAATTACTGATGTACATGAAATGGACATGAGACACTACTGAAACACATCAGACCAGGGCTGTGTCCATCACTGATGCCATGCTATCAGTGGCACTGTATGCGCCCGTGACAATTCTACTGGAACTTTAACCCTAGTCAGAACCAAGGAAGCCAGCGGACCAGCTCCATTGGTCCACCACAAGCTGTAATCTGAGATCCAAATGCCATGGACATGTCAGCCATTGTAAGAAAGGTGATGACGGATGCCGAAAAAGAGAGAGCCTGGAGAGAAAACCGATGCTTCACCTGTGGGAAGCAGGGCCACCTCTCACGCAACTGCCCGGATCAACCGCCCTGCATTCAGGCCACTGAGTCTGACATGCCAGAAAAGATTCCTGCAACCGTAGAAGGAAAGAAAGAAGGAAAGGGGGTGGCGTTGGCTCAAGCTCTAGCCCAAATGGATGAAGGAGAAAAAGTAGATTTTGTGCATACTATGCAGGAACTTGGATTAGACTCGGGTTTTCAGGAGGCCTAGATGCAGGAGCTCTCATCAAGGCCATGAACTTAGAAAGCATGTACATAGCAAAGAATCAATCAATCAAATCTAGTTTTCTATTATATGCAGGAAAGAAACGAGCTCTAAAGAAAGGACTACTGGATATAGGAGCCACTGAGTGTTTTGTCCATCTGTGAGTGGTCAAACAACTTCAACTGAAATGTATCCAGTTGTCCAAGCCACAAAAAGTCAAAAATGTCAATGGAACCTTGAATCGGTTGGGAGATATCACACAAGCGGCGGTTATAGCCATCAAATATAATGGCATCCCCAAAAAACACCTGTTCTATATTGTGGATATAGGACAGGACGATCTCATTTTGGGATACCCTTTCTTTGAGGCTGCCAACCCCCAAATCAACTGGAAAGACAGCCGATTGGAAGGAACCATAATCCTCACCACAACAATGGTGGAGGAAGAAAAAATACACCATCAAAATAAAATGATCTGGGTAGCAAAAACCACTACCACTAATCAACTAGCAGCGGAAGAGAATCTCAAGAAAGAGGCCAAAAGATGGGACCAATTGGTACCAAAACAATACCACAAATTTGGGAAAGTCTCTCAGGAAAAGGCATCGGAAAGATTCCCTGAAAAATGACCTTGGGACCACACAATAGATCTCAAGCCTGATGCTCCCACCTCCTTAGATTGCTGAGTCTACCCACTAGCACCATCCCAGAAAGAAGCAGCTATGGAATTTGTTGCAGAAAAAGTACACCTTAAACGAATCCAGCATTCCAAATCCCCCTACACCAGCAGTTTTTTCCTTGTCCCAAAAAAAGATGGGAAATTCCGCCCAACTCAAGACTACCATGCACTCAATAAGTGGACTATCCCAAACAAGTACCCACTTCCACTCATCTCAGAGCTTATCCATGATCTTGCAAATAAAACACTGTTCAGTAAATTTAATGTTCGTTGGGGATACAACAATATCTGAATTAAAGAAGGCGATGAGTGGAAAGCAGCCTTTAAAACAAGTGCTGGATTGTTTGAACCCACAGTGATGTTCTTCAGCCTCACAAACTCCCCAGCTACATTTCAAATGATGATGGATGACATCTTTCAGGAGGAGATCACACAAGGGTGGCTTTGTGTTTACATGGATGACATGGTCATCACAACTGAAGACAATGAGGAAGAACATGCAAGAAAAGTTGAGCATGTTCTCAGGAAACTCCAGAATCATGATCTCTTCCTGAAACCTGAGAAATGCCAGTTTCACCAGCGTGAGGTCAAATACCTGGGAGTTATCATCGGTGGAGGAAAAGTTAAGATGGATCTGACCAAGGTGAAAGGTATCACTGAGTGGCCAACCCCCACATCAGTAAAAGATGTTCGCAGCTTTCTTGGCTTCTGTAATTTCTACCAAGCCTTCATTTGCAACTTCTCTCATGTTGCTCAGCTGTTGAATGATCTCACATGTAAGAATCACCAATGGGAATGGACGCCCAAAGAACAGCAAGCTTTTGAACACCTTAAATCCATCTGCAGCACAAACCTGGTACTCTGCTCCCCAGATTGGTCACGTCATTTCATCCTGGAAACTGACACCTCTGGATTTGCTCTGGAGGCTGTCATCGCTCAGGAATTTGAAGATGGCATCCACCCAGTCGCATTCCACAGTCACAGCCTTATGCCGGCAGAATGAAATTATGATGCACACGATAAAAAACTTGTGGCAGTGATCTTTGGGTTTAAGTGTAGTTGACCATTCTTCCTTGGTGCTCACCACCCAATTGAGGTCTGAACCGACCATAAGAACCTGCAATATTTTCATGAGCCTCAGAAAGTGTCGGGGCGCCAAGCCAGATGGATTGAATATCTGCAAGACTTTGATTATGAGCTAAAACACATTCCTGGTCACGAGAACACCATCACCGATCTTCTCTCATGGCGAAGAGACCTTAACAAGGGGGTGAATACCAAGGAACTGCACATACTGCTCCCCAAACATCTTTTCATCTCTAAACTCTTTCTTGAGGACAATTTGGAAGACTGGTGTGCAGTGTTGTGAGAAATTCATGATAGCCCTGCAGGAGGCCACCCAGGCATCACCAATACCTAGGAGCTCATAAAAAGGTCTTATGAAGGACCAAAGCTGTGAGAATTCATAGAAGAATATGGGAAAGGATGTAGTAAATGTTAGGAGTCCAAAACTAACCTTCCAAGGAGGAAGGCGCCACTTCAGCATTTTGATATGGCAGTAGAGCAAGGCCCCTTTTAATACGTATCGATGGATTTGATCCCAGACCTCCCCAAGTCAGACAGTTTTGATTCTATCCTCACCATCATCGATCAAGGATGCTCAAAGGCTATGAAGTTCATCCCATGCAGCAAGACAATTGACGGTGAGGGGGTGGCGTGAGAGTACCTCTGACACCTGGTCCCCTAGTTCAGACTTCCTAAACATATTATCTCAGATAGAGACCCAAGATTCACTTTTAAGTTCTCATGAGCGATGTGCCAAGGCCTGGGGATCCAACAAAATTTGTCCACCACATTCCACCCCAGAATGGATGGTCAAACCGAGTGGATGAACACTTTCATCCAACAATACTTATGCCCTTGGACCAGCACGCATCCATACACATGGGCCAAAATGCTCCCCATAGCTGAGTATGCACATAACTCGTGGAAGCATGACATAATGCAGAAATCGCCCTATGAACTTCTGATCGGATGCTCGCCTCAAGTAAAGATAAGCCTCTATGAAGAGAAAGTCCCTGGTGCTCTAGAATGGCTCCAGGCCCTTAAGGAGAGTCGAGTTACAGCTCAAGAACATTTGGAAGAGATTCAGAAGCAGAAGGATAACTGCAAGGCAACAACATTTCAGATAGGGGGACAAGGTCTGGCTCAATTCAAAAAATCTATCGATAAAAAGTCACAAGAAGTTATCCCCAAAGCAAGTAGGACCTTTCCTGGTCATGGAAGCCATAGGACCGGTGGCATATCAGCTTCAACTACCTGAATCGATGAAGATTCACGATGTGTTTCATGTGGACCTTCTGATGCCCTACAAGGAAACCAAGGCCTATGGCATGCCACTCACATGCCCTCCACCAGTCATTGAAGAAGGTGAGGAAGAATATGAAGTAGAGGCAATTCTGGACTCCAGAAGACAGGGCAGAGGGCAAAAACTTCAATATCTGGTCCACTGGAAGGGGTATCCATACGCAGACAATTCCTGGGTGGATTATAATGACTTGCACACCCCTGAACTACTAAATACATTCTACCTTTGAAACCCTGCTGCAGCTGGACGACCGTCACTATAAAAGAACTCCTTGGTCACCACCCTGTACCCCCCTTAGTTCCCCTGTCCAAAGAACTATTGCTAGCGCACTGTCAATGCCTTTATGACTTCAAACTCCCACACTACTCCTGAACATTCTTCTGTTAGACCTGTTGCCTCCTCTCTGAGCCCTGAGCTAAGGCATCTAGAAGAAGAAGAGTTAGCCAGAGCCCACCTCATGAGGGAGGCTGCCACTTGAACTGCTATGATTGCTTGGATTGAAAGCTTTGGAATGTATGATTTAGAAACAGCCATTCGTGTCTTCAGAAATGAGATGGGCCCAGTTATGATGCCTCACATTGGTACCCTGCCATTGTTCATTCCACTGCCCATATCTCCCCTTCCCACTCAACCTCACCCTGACATGCCTATGCCAGCCCTCATTCCTGCAGATTACAAAACCCCTCCTGCCTCGCCAACCACGATCCCTCTCCCAGTCTACGAATCAGGCACCCCAAATTATGAGGAGCTCACCCAAGAGCTATCTGAAGTTCTTATAGTGGACGCATTGGGAAACCCTATTGATGGGAATGAAATCCCATTGCTCCAGCACGGCCTCCTGGGAAACACTCCTCCAAGTACACCATCACAATCACCACCACCTAGGCAGCACCCTGGAGAAGGGTGGCAAGCAAATTTCACTAGAGATGGTATCAGGCATCTCGATCTCATCCCAGGAAATGGTGAATGACTGGTAGTACCTACCTACTACCAATATAACTTCGAAACAGATTCTCCCCCCACTGTCATCTACACGTGAGGCTGATACTATGATGTCCATGAATGATTGTTGCAAGCATGAGCTGATCCCTACCTGCGACCGCCACTTACTGAACACCAACAAGCCCTATTTTATGAAAACACTTCCTACACCTCTCTTGTCTCCGTGGCAGTAGAATTAGAGGGTGATGCCACCCTTAAGGCTGAGGTGATCCGATACTGCCATTTCAGAAATGAAATGAAATTGCAGGCACGTCGCCTGAAGATGACATGCAAGTCCTATCACTATGTGAGGGCTCAGGCCATAGAGAGCATGCTGCGGCTTGGGGCAGCCAACATGTATCAGCACATTGGGCCAATCATAGAGTACAACATCCTAGAAGAACCAGGGATGAACACTGCCATAAACCAGCAGGCATTAGAGTCTTGGCGAAACACTTGGTCACTATATAAACGGTTGGAAACAGACTCCTGCAAGTGGTGTGGTAAATTTAATCACCACAACACCTGGGAGTGCATGTTCTTACAAGAGTGCCTTCTGTGTAGTGGCGAGAAACACACTGAGGCCATTTGTCGCAAGCCCCATTCCTTTTGCTTATGTGGGAGAGTCTGTCGATTTGCGTCAGATCATCTCTACATCAATCACCAAACATGTCCATCTCAAACTCTGGCCTGGCATGCTTAGGACATTAACAAGGGGGTAATATCATGGTTTTGCGTGCTCACTAAAGGACTTATTGATCCAGATAGCTACTTGTTGAATAGCATAGGTAAATAGAACCTCCTTGTGGTCATGTGACATGAGTCAAGTCAGGATGACTAGGGATGCATGTAATGCCTCGTTTTTGTCTTCAGTACCCTGTGCCCTCTAAGTAATGACTCAGTAGGCTAGATATGACTCCTCTGTATCGTATATAAGCTTCCAGCAACGAGAGGACGAGCTCCAAGCTTGTTCTCCTTGTGAATATCAGGCTCTTGTCCTTGTTCCTTGTGTGAACTCCTTAGAAAGCTTCAGGAAGCAACCTAGGCTGCTATAGTGCCTGGGATCGATATTCAGAAGTTGTCTTATTATTGCAATCACTCTTGAGACCACAAAACGCAAAAACGCAAGCAGTAGAGAACTCACCCAAGAACCCTGGAAACTGAAAGACGTGTCACCCAGGACACATCACAACAAGCCGCATCACATGAACTAGTGACACACTGACCTGAGTGTGACAGGACTTGTGCATGACAGCTTGACACTCAACACAAGCCCACTTGTATAGTACTACAAGTAATCTACTTGTTATGGTTTCTTAACATTCCCTTCGGACTTTTTGAGTCATGTGACAGAAGGTCACATGACTATGGCTCACATGATGGGGGATTCCCCTTGGGTTCCCCAGACGGTTCCCTTTCGCTCCGTTCACTCCAATTCGACCATATTTGGACTTCATGGTACCGCTACAGTAACTTTCCGTTGGCTGCAAGAACCGCTTACCATCCGAAATGCGGTCAAAGAAGTTACTTTACCAAAATACCATTAGAACTGTACAGAATCCTAAATACCGTCTGTTGATTCAGTCACCTGATATGGGTGACTTTTACATATAAATAGGCCTTGCTTTAGACCCTAAGTCCTCAGCTTTGGCTTAAGCTTCATTGAATCCAATCCCCTTTTCCCTTTTCTCTCATCTCCTTCAAGTTAGCCTTAGGATTTGACTTCTGGTCCAGCCTTTAGGCCTAAATCACTAGGGAGCCAAACTCTCACATTTCTAGAGTGCTATCTAGAACCCAAAAGAAGACTTAAGTTGCCTGCAAGCTTTGTCTTAGCTTGAGGCTCCTCGTGATCGATACTAGGTCACCTGATTGGTTTAGAACCCATGACAGCCAGTCACATGTCAGCCCAACCACTGATTCCCACCATCACATGACTCCTGGTCACCTGACTCAAGAACAGAACTCCAAAGGCACTTAGCCAAATGGTCCCTTGGAACTGTAACATAAGCCAAAGCTCTCAACCCCTTGCACATGTTACAGTTCTTAAGGACCATTGCACAAAGTGCAACTTTGAGGATCAGTAACTTGGCTGAGTTGCTACACAAGTCTAAAGTTGACTAGCCCTAGGCTAGTAGACTGAGTTTGGGTTCTAGAGAGCTCTCTAGATGTTACGGTTCTCAAGGACCATTGCACGAAGTGTGACTTTAAGGATCAGTAACTTGGCTGACTTGCTACACAAGTCCAAAGTTGACTACCCCTAAGGTAGTAGACTGAGTTCAGGTTCTAGAGAGCTCTCTAGAAGAGTGACGTAAGACTTAGTTGAGATAAAGTCAAAGACTTTATTACTAAGTCAAGTTCAAGTTTGACTTTGAAGGATATGAGATCAAGCACTTAATAAGGAAGGAGGGCTTCCTTATTAGAAAGGATAGGAGAGCAAAGGCAAGTTGAGATTCAATGAAGCTTAAGCCAAAGCTAGGGACTTAGGGTCCATAGCTGGCTTCTTTTATACATCTAAGTTGTCCCAACAGGGAGTACTAAAGACACTATTTAACAGTCCCAAGACAGTATAGTGAGAAAAAGCAAAGGGAAATTTCAGTAGAAATTTCCTAAGAAATAAAAGACCTTTTTTATGACTGAATCAGTAAGTAAAGATCTGAGAACTACCAACCTAGCAAACCAGTCTTGAGACAAACCATTTTACCAGACTTGTAAGTAAAGTGTTCAGAAAAACACTTGAATCAGTCATAACAGTGAAACTATAACACTAGAGGAGTGATGCAAGACTTAGCTTAGATAAAGTCAAAGACTTTATTACTAAGTTAAGTTCAAGTTCAACTTTGAGGGAGATGAGATTGAACACCTAATAAGGAAGGAGGGCTTCCTTATTAGAAAGATAGGGGAGTGAAGGCAAGTTGAGATTCAATGAAGCTTAAGCTGAAGCTAGGGACTTAAGGCCCATAGCTGGCTTCTTTTATACATCTAAGTCGTCCCAACAGGGATTACTAAAGATGCTATTTACCAGTCCCAAGATGGTATAGTGAGAAAAGGTAGAGAGAAATTTCAGTGGAAATTTCCTAGAAAATAAAAGACCCTTTTTATGATCTAATCAGTAAGTAGAGATCCAAGAATATTCAAACTATGAAACTAGTCTTCAGACAAACCATTTTACCAGTCTAGTAAGTAAAGTGTTCAGTGAACACTTGAATCAGTCCTAATATGTATAACAGTGAAACTATAACACATGGAGTGTCAAGCTAAGTGATATGAACAGGAATATGATCAATGGAGAGGAAATATGAAGTATGTCTGCCATGCATGATTGGTAATTATAAATTGAATATGCCCCCCCTACACTACAAGGAAGCACTTTCCAGCGGCAACCCTAGCCTCCGCAGCATCTTGAAGAAGAGGACTCAGCAGAAGAGCTCAAGCATATATCAACTCAGACCCTTATGCTGACGCATTGCAAGCAGAATCATGAACTCATGAACGAAGTTCTCATACACGTGGCCTTTGGCCAGTTAGCCTTTGTTATCCATGGCCTCAGCATCATCTCGTCTGACCACACACAGCCTCTTCAGCTTGCCATGCACCCTTTATCAATATCTTACCATTCGAGCCTAGACTACTGCCTTACAACCTGCCACCTTGTTTTGTCTGATGACACATGTATTTCTCATTTCTTTCTGTACACCCTCCTTTTATCATAATTTATACTTTTCTAGCATCACCTTGCAACATACCATGTCAGCTCACTTGACAATGTGCGGCCCTTTTGGAACTTAGAGTCTCTATTGCACCTGCCTGTCTTTTCCTATCAACACCACCCCCTGCCACCTCAACCAGGCTAACTTCTAAGCCTACATTGACCATTTTCATCTATGACTAACCAACTGACCAACCAACCAACTAGCCCATCTCAGTCATGCCAACTCCTCACACCTAGGTTGCCTTAGCTTCACCTTGGTCTCCTTATCCATCCTCTCCTCTTCCTTCTTGCTTCTTCCTTTCTTTCTCTCTCTTTCTCTTCATGGGATCAGGTTACTTGAATTCACTCTTTTCAGTAGCTGGCTAAGCCCGTGGAGGAAATTGGGTTGCTTTTGAAGTCTAAGGTAGATCTTTTCATCTCCTCATCAGGATTGCCTTCTTCATGGCAATTGATGCACTCAATGACATGACAAGTTGTTACGGGGCTTCCCCGAAGCCTGTGTGATAAAACTAAAGGCGTTACTCGTCCTAGAGTCGCCTTGCCTAAGTCTGAACAATACCTCTCCAACCCTCCGTTTAGGGTGAGAGCGTGAGCTGAGTGCTCCCTAAGACAGTCTATGAGAACGCTTCCAAGTCCCACTTGGAAGGAATAGGTCTTGCACACAAGATGAGAGCGAACAGGGGTGTATTCACTAAGTCTCTGGAGGAGACTCAGCTTAAGGTAGTACAACTGGTGAGTAGTTCTATATATACTACTTAAGCTGAGGCAGTGTCCTAGGGTTATATGGAGATACTATGTAGCCTTCCCTAATGGCTACTTATGAAACGCGATCACAATCAAAGGAGACACTGATATACATGAAACCATACGTATTATCAGTCAAATACCAGGGCTGTGTCCATCACTGATGCCATGCCATCAGTGGCACCGTATGCGCCTGTGACATCACCCTCCGTTTAGGTGGAGGGCGCGAAGCGGAGGACGCGACGGCGCCCGACTTGGTTACGGAGGTTTTCCATAGCTCGTCCCTCCGATGCAGTGTTCTCCATGCACGCGACGTTCTCGTGAAATACCGACATGGCGAGTCGGTGTCGGCAGATGCGCTGCTCCTCGCGTAGGTTATCGATCTGTTGTTCGTACTCTTGTAGGCGTCGGGTGATATAGAGTATCTGCTCGTCAATGGCGTTGTAGCGAGATACCTCCCCCATGAGTCCCCAGTTTCCGTGGTCCATGAGGTACTGGGCCACCATCTTGTACTGCGCCGAGTTGGCACGGATGAGGTTGAGGGCCCACCCCGGTACGTTCTCACAGATCTCGTCCGGTCGGAGGCGAGGGAGTGCCCGGAGTTGGTGTCGATATTCCGGTTCGTCGTGACCCATCGTCCCCAAGGCTTCGTATGGGGTTGGTGAGATTTTGACCCATTTGGCCAGTCTGTACGATCCGTCTGGCATGGGAATATAGAAGTCGGGGCATCGACTCGGGGTATTGCGCATGTATCCTCGGAAGGATACTTCTTCGCTGTCGGTTGCGGTGCTTTCGTCCTCTTCATCTTCGATATCCCGCTGTCGGGTCTCGATGGTACACAGGAGGCCGTGTACCACATCAATGAGTTGGTCGGTACTGAGTGCCGACCCGTTGTCGTGGGCCAGGAGTATGTTACACGTGGAACGGGGGGAGATGGGGACGCCGGGGCGTTCGGTGGCTTGGATGATGTCGGCAACGGTGTGCCCGACTGTGTTGGGGGATAGGGGCATGGTGGTGCGGTTGGGCGTGCTATTAACCACTCGGAGGGGGTGCCGGAGCTCGTTGGGGATGGGGTGGAGTCGTATTTCCATGTTGACGTCGTCGTCCGTGGTGGTTGATTCGGTGGAGATAGGTTCTGCGATCGCTTCATAGTTGATGGTCTCGAGGGGGGTGCTGACGCCTGAGGTGCTGGAGGCCATATTTGACGATGATAAGAAGATAGAAGGTGGTCTGAAGTGAGAAGAAAATTGTGAGGAGTGCAATATCCGACGGGGGAAGATGGGGCATTAGTTTGACGGGCTCTCGTCGTCTTTTTATCCGTTAGTGGATGTTCCTGGTGGTATGATGCGATCAAGTCGGGGGCGAAGACTTGATCAGCTGGTTCCCATGTATTATCACTTACAGGGTAACCCTTCCACTTGATCAAATATTGAAGGATCTTCTTTCTTCCGTGATGGCGGTGTCTAACGATACGCTCTACTTCGTATTCCGGTTCCCCATCGATCAGTTCAGGGGGTGGTCGTGCATAGTTTGTTCCATGTTCTTCGGTTTCGACGTATGGGGTAAAGAGCGATGCATGAAATACATCGTGGATGGTCCAGGTTGGTGGTAATCGGAGGCGGTAGGCTACCGGAGATATCTGTTCCGTGATGGGGAAAGGTCCCAGGCGTCTGGGCGCAAGTTTGGGGGTAGCATACGGGAGTTTCAGGTTGCACGCATCAAGCCACACCTCATCTCCAACTTGGAACTGGGGTGGGGGTACGTTAATACCGTGATTCAGTGACTGTTGGATGTGGCGTCTGCATTCCATCAGTTTTTGTTGGCGCTCTTCCACGGAGTGATTGTTTGAGGTGTACTCTAGATCAAGGGTCACCTGTGGCGTGTATCCCATTAGTGTTTCTGATGGTGTCTTCTTCGTGGTATTGTTCGGGGTGGTATTGTGTACGAATGTGGCTAGCGGTAGCCAATCGGCCCAGTCGTCCTGTTGGAGATTTCCAAATAGACGGAGATATTGTTCTACCCACTGATTGTTCCGTTCTGATAGGCCATCAGTCTGTGGGTGATAAGCGGTACTGATATTCTGTTGTATTCTCAGTTTTTGACATAGGGCGCGGGTGAAGTGGGATGTGAAACGGGGGTCTCTGTCTGTGATTAATTTCTTAGGCGTTCCGAACCATCGGAATACGTGTTCGAGGTATAGTTGGGCGACTCCTTCTCCTGTGATTTGAGTGTGACAGGGGAGGAACAGTGCCGCACGTGAGCAGCCATGATCTATGATGGTGAGTATCGCATCAAATCCCTTGCTGAGTGGCAAGGCGGTGATGAGGTCCATGGCTACAGTGGAGAAGGGGAGCGGGTCATCTGTGATGGGAATTTTGTATAGTGGTATCCTCTTTTTGTGCGTGATGTTCTTATTCTGTTGGCATATCGCACATCCCTTCACATATTGGTCGATCCAAGTGTTGATTCCAGGCCACCAGTATTGGTACGTAACTTTGTGAATTGTGTTATCTCTGCCTAGATGTCCGCCAAGTGGTGAGTCGTGGTATCGGGCTAGTATCATTCGTCGGACTTCTTGGTCGGGGGGCACTACTATTTGGTTCTGTCGTGTGGCCCAAATTCCTTTCTGTAAGATGAGTCGGTATGGTTTCGCCCATCGTCGTAGTAATTTATGGTGGTGAGATAGTTGTTGGAGGGAGGCGATGTCGGTTAGGGGGTCTTTCGACAGTGGTTCTGAAAGTAGGTTTATGAACATTGACGGTGACAGGAGCGTGACGTCTTCGTTATCTTGCTTTCCTTGGTCTGCTTGTGGTGGTCGTGATAGCATGTCCGGGGCCGCGTGGATTTTCCCTGGGACGTGTTTGAGTTGTAAGTGGTATTCTTGAAGTTCACTGAACCATCTTGCAAGTCTACGGTTCACTTTGCGTGGTGTTTTCCAATATAAGAGGTTAGCGTGGTCTGTGAGTATAGTGACGGGGGTTTCAGTTCCTGCGAGATGTGGTCTCCAGTGGTGTAGGGCTTTAATGATGGCCAGTAATTCTCGTTCGTAGATGTCGTAGTTTCTTTCTGTGGGTGTGAATGTGGCTGAGTAGAAGGCGACCGGGTGTTGTACTGGGGTGTGCTTTGATGGGTGTGGTTCTCCCTCCTGCGAGAGTACGGCTCCCACGCCGTATGCGGACGCGTCTGTAGCTAGGAAAAAGGGACGGGTGTAATTTGGTTGTCGTAGAATTGGTGACAAACACATAAGCGATTTGAGTTTGTCGAAGGCTTGCTGTTGTTTCTGCGTCCATTGGAACGGAGTGTCTTTGCATGTTAGGTCAATAAGAGGTCGGGCCGTGGTGGAATAATGAGAGATGAAGTAGCGATAGTAGCCTGTGAATCCGAGGAATGCGCGTATATCTTTGACCGTGAGTGGTGTGGGCCATGTTTTTACCGCTGCGACTTTGGACGGGTCCATGTGAATTTGTCCTCCTTCTAGGACGACGCCTAGGAATTCAATGCGCTTTTGGGAGAATGCGCATTTTTCGGGTCTAAGGAAAAGGTCGTGTTCTTGTAGTTTCTGTAGGACGCGCTCGACACATTTTTGATGGAAGGTGGGGTCATCTTTTGTCGCAATTAGGAGGTCGTCCATGTAGATCACTAACCAGCCTTCGCGGATTTCTTCTTCGAATATGGCGTTCATCATGGTCTGAAAGGTGGCTGGTGAGTTGGTCATTCCGAAGAACATTACTGTGGGTTCGAAGAGTCCTTGGTTGGTGGTGAACGCTGCTTTCCATTCATCTCCTTTCTTGATGCGGATGTTGTTGTAGCCCCATCGGACGTCGAATTTGGTGAAGAGGGATGCTCCTCGGACTTTGGCGATGAGTTCTGGTATGAGTGGGAGTGGATACTTGTTCTTGATCGTCCATTCATTGAGTCGCCGGTAATCTTGTACTGGTCGGAGTGCACCACTTTTCTTTTTAATAAAAAAGAAGGGGGCTGCGTATGGGCTTTTTGATGGTCGGATGTATCCTTTTGCCTGTTGTTCTTTGAGGAATTCTTCAAGTGCTTGTTGTTCTGGTTGTGTGAGTGCGTAAGGGCTTCCTTTTAGGTCGCTAGGTGCTCCAGGTTTTAGGTCTATTGCGTGGTCCCATTTCCGGCTGTCTGGGAATCTTTGGGCTTCTGCATCGCTAAAGACTTTGGCGAATTTTCGGTATGCTGGGGGAATGGAGTTTTCTTCAGGGGAATGGTCTATAGCGTCGTTGGGTCTTTCGCGATAATTGACTTGTCTGATGTTGGCCACTCGTCGAGCTGGTTGGGGAGTTCCTGAAATAAAATCTAGGGATCGTGCGATGAGGGGGAGTTGCTCAGTGTCCAGCCATCCCCTGGCCCAATCGATGCGCGGTTGCATGGCGGCGAACCAGGGATATCCTAAGATGATTTTCTGTTCTCCTAGGTGTGTTAGGAAGAACCTCATGTTGGTGCGTTTGAGTCCGGTCTGGACTTGTAGATCTATGTATCGTGTAATGTTTCCTGCTTTGTTCAATGTCCCGTCGACATTGTAGACTGGTCGTGGAGTTCTTAATTTTTTAATGTCGAGTCGTAGTTTCTTGGCGTAATTCAGGTCGAGGAAGTTTTCAGTCGCGCCACAGTCTAGTAGTACTGTGCTTTCAGCCCTCTGAGATCGTGTGTGGAAAAACATTCTCATAGTCATGGATTTTCGGTTCGATAAATACACACGATCTGGTAATTGGTTCCTAACCCAGGCTGAACGGATTAGGCGGAGGGAAAATTTGCGCTGTTGTTTTCTTCTGCGCCGTATCTCTGCATGAACAATTCTTTGTCGTTGGTGGAGAGCGCGTTCATTTGGTGGAAGAGTGTGTCGATGCGTTCTTCTGGGTTCTGGTGTTGTTCTTCCATCGGATCTCCCTCTTGCCAGTCTAAGAGGCTAGTGACGCGGTTGTGTTGTTGTTTGGGTGCACGACAGTCTCGTGCGAAGTGTCCCGTCTTGCCACAGTTATAGCAGGCCCCTTGAGTGCGTCTCTTGTTGTGGTCATTAGGCATTTGAACAACTCGTCCTTGGTAGTTGTTCTGTCCCCTGTAGTTGTTGGGTGCGCGTGTACGGTCTACGTCCATTGGAACCGGCACATTCCTCATATTAGAAGGTGCGTTGCTTGAATTATATGATCTTTGTCCTCCGAAGGGTTGTTGGAACGCGTTAGGGCGAGGAAACCGTGGTGGATTGGGGTTCCTTTGCATATTCCAGTTTTGGGGGCGGTTCTGCCAGTTGTTCCATGAGTTGGGACGGGGTCCTGTATTCTGTGGGGGTTGCGTGGGTCCTCTTTTGCGGAAAATTGCGTCTATCATCTGACGCGAGCGGACACTTTCGATGGCTCGATTTTTGATGTCTTCGTAAGTGTATACCATTGGTGGTTTTAGGACGTCTTCTAGCACCATTTTTGGGAGTGCGTTGAGGAACAGTTGGGTGACCGCATGGTCTCCTGCTTCGTACTTTGCGAGGTGAACGTTTTGTTCGAATTCTTGAATGAATTCGTCAATGAGAGGCCATTTGACTCTCATTTCTTGCAAATGCATTCGGGCGCGGGGGATCTTCTGTGTGTCTACGAACTGTTGTTGGAATTCATCGATGAATTGATTCCAGGTGTCTTCGTCGTCGTCTATGTCGGGGTGGAGGAGGTCGACCCATTCTCCCATAGTTCTGACCCAATTCTCCACTTTGGGTCCTTGGATGAGCGTGAGCGTGATGGCGATTCGTTTGATGTAGGAGCGTAGTGCTCCTACGTCCATGTTTACGCGGAAGTAGGCTTTGAGGGCGTCTAGAAATGCGTCGGCTTGTCCTCGATCTCCATCGAATATGGCTGGGAGTGCTCCCATGATTTTTGCGTCGCCTGCAATGACGACGTTTGGTACCGGGTTCTGTGGGTTTG